>JAMBUN010000069.1:0-79513 GCA_030271035.1 Microascus cirrosus
CCCCCCAACCCTCCTTCTCCTTGCCGCCGTGGATGCGCGGTTCCCGATATTAAGTCTGTGCTGCCCCCCGCTCACAGACCGCGCAGCTGGGTTCTTCTCCTCCTTCTCCGTGGCCCCCGGGACTGTCACAGGACAAATCGCGAAAATGTTCCAGTTTAACAGCGTCTACGGCATCTGCGGCATCGCCGCCATCGGTAAGGCACCATCCTAGACCTAGGACTGAGGCAGTTTTGCGCCATACTGTAGAGACGAGGCTGACGGGAACGCAGGCGGCGGGCTGTTCGGCTTCGATATCAGCTCTATGAGCGGCGTGCTCGGTACCCAGGCCTATAAGCGCTACTTCAATAATCCCGTCTCCTACGCGCAGGGTGGCATCACCTCCTCCATGCCCGCGGGGTCTCTTGTCGGCGCCCTCCTCTCCTCCTTTGTCGCCGACCGCTTCTCCCGTAAGTGGGCCCTCCAGCTGTCTGCCATCCTCTGGATCATCGGCGCCGTCATCCAGTCCGCCTCCCAGAACATTGGCATGCTCTGCGCGGGCCGTGTCATCGGCGGCCTGGCTATCGGCATCTGCTCGTCTGTCGTTCCGGTCTACCAATCTGAGATTGCGCCCAAGGAGATCCGCGGTCGTGTGGTCAGGTATGCTTTTTTTTTTTCCCCTCCCGTCGCCCCGAAGAAAAAGCAACGAGCAGAGTTCGGGGTGGATCTGTACTAACACGAAGTGCCGTGTAGTCTGCAGCAGTGGGCCATTACGTGGGGCATCCTGATCCAGTATTTCATCCAGTACGGCTCAGCCGAGGGCATCGGCGGCGGTCCCGAGGACAAGAACCAGCCCGAGGCCGCCTTCCGCATCCCTTGGGGCGTCCAGGCTGTTCCCGGCGCCGTGCTCTTCCTCCTTCTCTTCTTCTGCCCGTACTCCCCCCGCTGGCTCGCGAGCAAGGACCGTTACGAGGAGTCCCTACAGACCCTCGCCAACCTGCATGCCAATGGCGACATCAACGACCCCAAGGTGCTGGCCGAGTACCAGGAGATCAAGGAGGCGATTCGCTTCGAGAGGGAGGAGGCTGTTACCAGCTTCAAGGCGCTGACGGAGAAGAAGATGCTAAAGAGGGTGGCGCTGGGCATGTCGGTGCAGGCGTGGAGCCAGCTGAGTGGCATGAATATTATGATGTGTAAGTAAAATGGTGTTGGCGAAGGTGCATGGGATTGTGATCGGGGGTAGAGAAGCTGACCAGTGCCTAGACTACATCGTCTACATCATGCAGGGCGCCAACATCGCCTCGCCTCTGCTGACCGCTTCTATCCAGTACATCATCAACGTGGCCCTTACCCTCCCCGCCATCATCTTCCTCGACCGCTGGGGCCGCCGCCCGCCCCTCGTCCTCGGCGCCTTCGGCATGATGAGCTGGCTCTTTGTCTCTGGCGCCGTGCAGCAGTACTGCGGTAAGCCTAACGTCGGCGACTCGGTCACCGATGCCAACAAGGACATCACCTGGATCGTCGACGACAACCCGGCCGCCTCGAGGGCCGTAGTGGCGTGCTCGTACCTCTTCGTGGCTACTTTCGCTACCAGCTGGGGACCCACGTCGTGGACCTACCCTGCTGAGATCTACCCTAGTAAGATCAGGGCGAAGGCCGTGTCGCTGGCTACTGCTACGAACTGGTTCTGCAACATGGTGCTCGCGTTTGCGGTGCCTCCTCTGCTGTGGAACATCAACTACAAGATGTACTACATCTTCGCCGCCTTCAACGGCTGTGCCTTCCTACACATGTTCTTCCTCGCCCCCGAGACCAAGGTACGTCACAGATCCCGTTCTGCATGTTTACAGACATGCCTCGCTAACACGCTCTCCAGGGATACACTCTCGAGGAGATGGACGACGTTTTCAACTCGGGCATCCCCGCCTGGCGGTCCGGCAAGAAGAAGAGCAGGCTCGAGGACCTCCAGACTGAGATCGAGAGGGGCGAGGTCAAGGTCGTGCCGAAGGAGGCGCCCGAGGGTACTGAGGCTGAGACTAAGGCATAGAATGGAATATGCCCTAGAAGGTATAAAGCAGCAATAGGGCCTACTGATGCTCGGTGTCCATGAAAGAAGATAATACCCGCTGCAGGACGACAGGAATCTCTGGGACTCGAGATATCATGTGGACGTTTCGTATATAGTAATCACGGAGACGATTTATAGCAGCTCTTCCGTTGGGGACCAATCTTCTATCGCTAGGTGGGGTTAATCGCGTGAAATTAGCCCCGTGATTAGTAGACAGTAAGGAGCAGGCGAGTTGCTAGCCTGTGGGCTTACATGCGGGCTTGCATCTCGCCCCAACGTCATTTGATGTCATTTGCCCCTGAGGTTGACGAAGACGGGTGTTTCGTGGAGACAAGCGGCATACGATATTACACTTGCTATCACAAATTCTTTAAGCATCTGCCGGTTTAATCTAGCCGGTAATATAAGGCTCAGTATTAGGCTACTCAACTAGGCCCCGCAAATGACCACACCTCATCATCAATCGGCCGCGCATAGTCCAGTATGAACCTCAGCATCTACGTATCCAGTCGCAAGGTGTCGTCCTTGTGTTTCAGACAGTACTGGTGAAATGGCTTGAACTTGCTGAAGGACACGTCCAGGTTGGGCCAGTGGTTCTCCAGCAGGACCAACATCTCAAAGTTCCACTGCAGCCGCTCCTTAGCCAGAGCCGTCTCGCCCCTGTCCGTGCTAAAAGGTATGGTGAAAAACTGCGTTGTGGAAGCGATGACGAGGATGTGTGCCATGAGCGGATACATAACATCGTCGTCGGGCGTCTCGTTCGCGCGGTGGATGAGCGAGCAGAGGCTGGCCGTGTGGTCCTTGCACCGTGATGCGTATTGCTGTTTCGGCGTTTGTTCTGAGATAAAGGAAATGGGTTTCTGGCATAGGTACAGGTAGCGGAAGTAGAGGTGCTGACCGGCGTAGTTGTGGTTGATATGCAGGATGGTGAATGTCCGCTCACAGCCTTTACTCTCCCATGAGGCGAGGTTCTCGGGCGTGAAGCATATGTATTCAGGGATTACCGCGTTCCAGTCATCCAGAGTGCGAGATAGTGGTGCTGTCACAATCTCTATGGAGTTTTCTTCGAAGGATTTGGAGACGACTTGGGTGTTGAACATGAGGATCTGGTAGAGGAGCTGGTTGAGCCGAATCATTTGCGCGAATCGAGTCCCCGAGGAGCTGGTAAGGGATGGTGGTTCGCTCGCGCCTTTTGGTTGGAGCTGCGTGAATGATATTTCGTCCATGGGCATCGGGATCCCCTCTCTTCCTTGGGGAGCCCGGGGGTTCCGCACCACCGCGGATGACCAGGTGTTACAGGCAGTGAGGGATCACCATACTTCGCGGAAACTCGCATCGATTGGCCAGAATGATTTATCTGCGATAGACGTTGCGGAACCAGATATAAAATACCTGTCAGGTTGAGATCCCGTTCGAGGCGTGTCGCCGCCGGCGCTTTGGGCAAATCCAGAATCAGCGCCATCCGGCACGCGGCCCCCAAGAAAGACTGACTCCGCGCGCCCCTGCCGCTCCACGATGGAGATCACCGCCACCAGCATGCACGCCTGTATAGTCGTCAACGAAACATTATGGAAGTCAATCAAGCACTCCGTCTCCTTCCCGTATACCGCGCCACGCCTCCTCGGGTCGATGTTCGCAAGGGACGGATGTGACGTGAGCCGCGCAGACAGGCTAGTAACACCTGGGAGTAGTACCTTGGGTAGCATTCTGTCCTCGAGGGCCGTCTCGAAAGAGGGGCGGTGGAAGGCTACGTGGATGTAGTGGAAGAAGAGGTCCACGAGGTGGGATGTGATGTCCGTGGGGAGAGTGAGGGAGGCGGCGACGAGGTTAAGGGAGCCCTTGAGGCAGCTCTGGAGGAGGGAGTAGGTGTGTGGTAAGGTGTTGAAGGAGTGAGATGCGGTAGTCAGGTTTCGCCTTATGCAAAAATAGCAGCTCGTTCCGCAGTGGGGCGGAGGCATTTCTTACGCCGGGAGCTGGGACTCGTCAGAGACATGTTGAGATACGATGGGACTTGATTGCCTATTCACTAACAGGCGTGGCACGCTGTTGGGCCCCTCATTGTGAGGATATACCATGCCATGAGGGACGGCTCAGCGGAGACTCCCGTAACAGCTCGGTTACTTCCGGATCTCCCGCGCTCCAGGTAGGTTCAAATTAAGAATCTGGGGATTGACATAGAGAGTAGAGCATATGGCATATGCAAGAGGCAAGGCCGTGCTAGAGATAGTCATGTCCCGAAAAAGGAGGGATTCTCCACATGATTTACATGCTTGGCCGGGATTTGGTGGATTCGGATACGACTCAAGGCCAAGAGGATGGAGATGAAGATGGAACAAGCCAGGTCTATGTTATCTGCAAGACAAGATATTCTTACACAGGTTGGGTGAAGCCCTTTCTCCCATCGCGACTCAACAACGGAAACCTGATGCAGAAAGACATGCAGTCAGTCTATATTTCCCGTGTTCTGGCTTGCCTTCCACTTCGTATGAAAAACTTCCCATTACCTGTATTTACAAGTCTATTGCAATAACCAATTGAGTTGCTTGGAGCTCTTCTAAACACAAAAGTTAGTAAGATCACCACAGGTGAAGCCTCAGGGGCCTCTATTCCTGTCCTTGTCCTTAGGTTTTCTGTAACTTCAATCCGCCACGATATTTATATTCGAGAAACACCCAGAAACACTCACACACCAAGGAAGGTGGTCGCCCTAGAGTGCCTAGTCAACAACGTTATTATTCTATTCCCATCTCACAACGTATATAACAGACTCTCCCAACACTATTGCCTGGGTTCCTTCCGGGAAAATGACTCATCTTAAACATATCTATCTCCCTAACTTTGCTGTTTGTACACCTGGAGCTATAGACCTACATCCATGCACCCCCACTGAGATCTGGGACCCCCCGTCCGTACGGCGGAGGTCGTTTCTGAGGTGGGTATGACGTGTCTTGGGGCGTCGCAGGCGTCCTTGAGGACACAAGACTCGGTTGGTCAACGCCTATTGAACTTTCCTGAAATAGTAAGCGTGCGCATGCGACCACGTCTCGAAAGGTACTTCCCTCGAGATGGGACCCAAGAGAATATCGCGAGCTTCGCATAAAGACGGAACCCGTGACGGTAAGGAGCATATACACGACGTATACCGTACCGTCTCAGTTTTGGTCTAACTAAGCACGTCGTCCCTATTCGACGTCGAAAAGTCGGAGCTGCGTAGCAAACCTAAATGGTCCAGTGTGGAGCTCGTGCTACTTAAACGGCTTCAGCCCAAGAGATCCCGATCCAATTCCGTAATCGTCATATCAACGTCCCCATAACCCCCATCCGCCTCACTCAATTCATGAGGATTCTCTTTGTAGCCGGGTTCATGGGGTGTATAGTTCTCTGCCACGAAATAAAAGGGCCCACTAGCTACCCTCATCTTAATTTTCGGCCCCCCAGACCCACGCAGCTTCACCCAGCGAACATTGCACGGCCCGCAGTTTTACTACGGTACCTCGTACGGAATCTGTAGCTCCTCCACGGTGATAGAATACAGCCCCACGGCAGGTATTATTGATTCGGGTTCTGCGTCGACGAGTCATGTTACCGGGCTGCTTCGCACTCCGAAGCTAAGTTCGACCTCGGAGGCCCTGCGTGCTGTCTGCAGGCCGTTGTTCAACCAACAATCTTACTGGGAGCTCACTGTTGGAAGAAGGCTGATGTGATGCGGTACTTCACGAACTAGTTCATGTGGTCTCTATCCAAGACTACAAGCTCTTTCGAACTCTATACGAGGTTGCGAGCAATGTGGAAGGGCCAGAAATCCCTCGTTTCTCCTGCGAGCGGGCCGCAAGTGAGGATAACAAAAAGAATCTCACAGAGCTTAGTGAGGATGCTGTTCCGGAGGAGGATTTGAAGCGGAGAGACAAGGCGTGTGATGGTATTGGCAAACTGACATGATGAGAAATAATTTGTAGGAATGTGGCAATGGTGTCGGAAATTAATCGAGAGTTTCTCGCAGATGAGAGGCTGTGGCGCTGGATCGAAGGTGTATTTAAGTAGCCTGGTCTAAGGAGTACGGGCTAATAATGGGTGCTTATGCGATAGGCGTCCTTGTACTTAGATCCCCAGCGATCGGCAAAGAAGACGCATAGAAGCCGCGAATTATACCTCGGCCTGCAGTTGTCCCCGTGAAACGCCCCTGGCGCCAGGAGCTGTTCATTTGGACTTTGCCTATTCTGTCCCGCCGTCGCCAGTTGGCAAGATAAGGGACCGCTATATGCTCGCATTAGCCCAGTGGGTGGGGAGTGGGAAGAGGGCATCAGCTAGCCCACAGGCCTCCCAAGCTATCATAATCCCCCGCTTACTTTGCGCCGGCTTGCGCACCTTCCGCCCTGATATGCTTACGCGCGGGACACGACGACCCGTATGCATGTCGTCATAGAATGGAACTGCTACCTTCATGGTGTGCTATATCTGGCGGCAAAATAGCACAGATAACCAAACCGGGTCTTCCCGCATTTTCGGGGTAATAAACGGCTGACCGCGGGTTATGAGGCAGGGAAAGGCCATGGTATCCCCTTCCACATAGACATGCTGGCTCAGGCCTGTTTGACTTAAGCAGAAAACGCAACGCATTGACGATTGAGCCTTAGGCCTTGTTGCTTGTAGATCCAGTCAGGAACTCGCGCTAGTGCATACCCAGTGGCTGCAGATCGTCTGAGCAGCTCCCGATATATCCGTGCTTGTGAGTAATCCTAGCTTGGTGATGAGACGTTGGCGGTCTTTTCAGCTCGATATTGGGGCGGCAATAGCAAAAGATGTGTGGGTACCTTATAGCTGGAGAATGATGGGTGGTCTCTTGCTGAGCCAGTCATGTTGCAAAACCTCAGCCGTAATAATAGCCGCACGTCTGAGGAGCAGCATCGCGTTCCACTCACCCACTCCACTGCCCTCCGCCTCCATGGTCCATGATTAGTGGCGGCTGCACTTGCAGAGAACAGTGTTGTACCAAGCGACCTGCTGCCAATCAGGGGACCCTTGTGAATGTTCTGGAAAGCCCATCCCCACACCGTCTCTCAGTCGTTCTTGCGACTTTCTGCGCCGAGGCTCCCATCGGCCCGCCTCCACAGCCGCCACCTGGATAATTGGAGAACCCTCCCTTTTTTTCCCGCTCATCGGTGATTGGGGCTCCTCGCGTGATCGAGCGTCCTAATTCCCGGAATGGGGAGAATGGCCGGTCTTGGGTTCCACCATATTCCTCATCGTGATTGGTGCGCTTGGCCTCTTCCCCAACTTCGGTTCGATTCCCGCTGATCCCTCGACCCGCCCGACCCCCACATCCTGTTCCCCGTGTGGGCACATGGGGAAGGAAGGAAGTGTTGCACATGTACCGTGCGGGACCCCCGGCCGCGGAGTTTCGAGCAGGAAACAACGCGCCAAAGTTGCAGGATCACAGTGACCGGGAAGCTCTGGGCAGCGTCACTCTTGGTTCCACAACTGTCAATGAAACATATAAATGAATCCACAGCTCTCATAAGTTTTCCCTGACGTCCTCTTATTCTGGATTCCCCTTTGTACAGGTCTCGGCAACAGAAACCTTTCGATCACCACCGCCGACCGAGGTCGGGTGTTCCTCCTCTGGAGAGCCGTAGTTAGCTCTCTTCTATCAGTGACGCCAGTATCGGATATCGACCTTTCGCCCAGCATGTATCGCGTTTATAATATTTACGGTACGTCGTAAGCTTTCGTTAAGGAACAGAGATAAAACATGACGAAAACGAGGGCTAACTATTGCCATCAAGTCATCGCCGCATTCGGCACGATCGGCGGTATGCTCTTCGGCTTCGACGTCAGCTCGATGAGCGCGTGGATCGGTGCCGACCAATACCGCAACTACTTCGACGACCCGGGCAGCAACCTGCAGGGCGCCATCACAGCCTCCATGTCCGCCGGCTCGCTCGTCGGCGCCCTGATCGCGGGCTTCCTGGCCGACCCTTTCGGCCGCAAGGGCGCCCTGCAGATCGCATCCCTCGTCTGGCTGGTCGGAGCCGCCCTGCAGGCGTCGTCGCAGAACGTGGCACACCTCATCGTTGGCCGAGTCGTCTCAGGATTGTCGATTGGGATCACCTCGTCCCAGTGCTGCGTGTACCTGGCCGAGCTGGCGCCGGGGCGCATCCGGGGACGCATCGTTGGCATCCAGCAGTGGTCTATCGAGTGGGGCATTTTGATAATGTACCTGATCTCGTACGGGTGCGCCGTTACTGTCGACGGACCCTCGGCGTGGCGCATCGCCTGGGGCGTGCAGGCCGTGCCGGGTGCGGTTCTGCTCGCTGCCTTGTTCTTCTTCCCCGAATCGCCGCGCTGGCTCGCTGGCCGCGACCGCTGGGAGGAGGTCCATGAGATTCTCGCCAACCTGCACGCTAAGGGAGACACGCACGACCCCGTTGTACTGGCCGAGCTCGAGGAGGTCAAGGATGCCGCGCGCATTGCTCGCGAAGCCGATGACATTTCCTTCCTTGGCCTCTTCGGCCCAGGGATCTGGAAGCGCACCTTGGCTGGGTGCAGTGTCCAGGTTTGGCAGCAGCTTCTTGGAGGGAACGTCATGCTGTACTACCTTGTGTGCGTCCCTCTATCATATGTCCCACACCCTTCCTCCCTCTCTATGCAAACCTCCAAGTGCAGTTTTGTGGTTGAGCTGTTCCTCCGCTGACCTTGACCGTTCTACAGCTACGTGTTTAACATGGCGGGTATGACGGGCGACTCGGCCCTGACCTCCTCCATCATCCAATACGTCATCTTCCTCGTTACGACCGGCGCCATCCTCCCCATCATTGACCGCCTCGGCCGCCGCCCGCTCCTCCTCGGCGGCGCCGTCGTCGGCCTAGCCATTCACTACACCACCGCGGCCGTCATGGCCACCCGCGGCTACCCTGTTGACGGCATCGACGACAACGAAAACCTCACCTGGGCCATCGAAGGCCCGCCTTCCAAGGCCATCATTGCCCTTATGTACATCTTTGTCGGCATGTACGGTCTCACCTGGGCGCCCATTGGTTGGATCTACTGCTCCGAGGTGTTCCCGCTGCGCTACCGTGCCAAGGGTGTTGGCTTGGCTGCCGCTTCCAACTGGGCGTGAGTGCCCCATTGCCTCTGTTATCTTAGGGGGGTCTTAAGGCGGAAGTCTGCGCCATATGTTTCACAACACTAACTCTCACACCTACAGGTTTAATCTCGCCCTCGCCTGGTTCGTCCCTCCTGCTTTCGAACAGCAGCAATGGAAGACGTGAGTCAAGGCGAATCTGGAATCTATTAGTGCCCCTTCTTTTTCCTAACCCGGCCGTCAGGTACATTATCTTCGGCGTCTTCTGCACCATCATGGTACCACACATCTTCTTCACCTACCCTGAGACCGCCGGCGTAAGTTTTGATTTCCCCTTCTTCCGTCCACGTGTTGTCATGGGGACCTTTGTGTATGCGTGACTCCTGAATCTAATACCTTTTGTAGAAAACCCTCGAAGAAATCGACACCATCTTCGACAACAACGTCCCGCCCTGGCGCAGCGCTGCGGCTGGTGGTCACCTGGATGCCCGCGCCGCCGAGCTGGCGAGCGAGAAGAAGGGTGGAGTGGTTGTCTCGAACGCGGAGACTGTGTAAAGCAGGACTAGCGAATCCACGTTTCGCGCCTGTGCGGCCAGGAGCTATCTTGTTGGAGGAATGCGGGCGGTGTGGAATAGATTCACGCCTACCTGGATTGATGTATTTATAGTAGAAGCAAACCAGCAGATCGGGCCCGTGAATTCCACTGGAGTACATATCAGGGTTGGAAGTGCCGCTGGTGGGTGGTAAATTTAAAATCTTGAAATATGAACGAGAGCATGATCATATTACTATGGCGAAGAAGTGAGTATTAGCACTCTCCGGTTGAGTGTTCTGCAGAGGTAGAGAAAAGGAAGTATCTATATCGGCTTAGCAACGGGCTAAGTGTTATCAAATGTTCTGACGGACGGCGAGATGTGACATATTCGACTGAAGAGCAAGGTGACATGAGCAATATCATACTGGGCTTTGCGATATCTGGTATCTGATTTGTCATATCTCCGAATGCCCCGCCCCGTTCCTCGAGAGGCTGTAGGTTCTTGAACTAGAGAACGACTCACCGCACTTTTATGAGGTCGCCCCAAGACCATCATCGCTAAGGGGGGTCGGGTAATATAGGCAACCGTCTACTATCCTGGGGAAATATCATCCGGTGCACAAGGTCGAACCATGGCCTTCTGGAATAAAGCACAGATGATTTGGATGGAATTAGAAGGAGAGGAGGCAGATAATGCAACACTTTGTTTTTTTGGTTTTATTTCGCCCCCACTGACCCCTAATCCAGCCCAATCTAAGCGCCCCCTGCCTTGAAAGAACGAAAAGGAAGGGAAGGGGACAGACATTCAGGGCTATCCATAAGCCTCACTAGCTTGGATTTCGGAGATGGAGCTACTATTAGGAGCTGGGTATCTCCCACCCCCGCCCCCCCCCCCGGGCGGCCAAAAAAAAAAAAAAAACCGCTGACATTCAAGTATTAGTCCGAACAAAGGCCATTCCAAGCTCAGCCTACTCGGCCTTGGTACTATCTCTATTAATAATCGCTTCCTCGAACCTCCTCGCTATTTCCAAAACTTCGCAATCCGCACCACTCCCTCCCAAGAACATCACTCCAAAAGGGAGCTCCCCCTCCCCACTAAGCTCGCTAGCTTCAAACTTACCCGCTGGACACGACACAGCACAGAGATCGAGTACATTGGCACAGTGTGTAAAGACCCCTAGGGCGGAGTTCTTTGCAATAGGGTCGGACCGGACCTGCTCGATACTCCAGTGTGTCGGCGCGGTGGGCGTGACGAGGACGTCAATGCCGGCGGCAGCCTGCGTAAACGTCTCGCTGTGGACTTGCGACGTGTACCGCCTCTGTGCCTGCAGATCTCGGAAGACCTCTGTAGCTGTGGTTCCGCGGTTCATTACCGCGGTGAAGAGCTCGGAGATGACAGGGTGGAGGTCGCGCTTGTGCCTTTCCAGCCACTCGGGCGCTTCAAGGCCCCCGCTTGAGGGGAGATCGGGTATAGATGCCAGCCGCTCGAGGACGAAGGAGCCGTCATAAAGGAGCTGTCCCGCTTTCTCAAACGGCTCCCAGTTTATAGGCTGCAACTTACCACCCATTTCCTGCAGTCGGGTGATCGACTGCTCAAAGAGGCGGCGGTAGGGCGGTGAGCAAACGTCGAGTGCGCTAGGAGGCGGGACTCCGAAGCGGAACTGAGTCGCCGGCGGTCCTAGAGAATGGACTAGTCGGGCCGATTTTCTGAAGTTTGGGGGTTTTGCGTAGGGGTCGTGGGGAGAAGAGGTCTCGAGCACCCTCCAGACGGTTCGGGCGTCGGACACGGTTGACGCGATGACGGCAATGCAATCAAGGCTGAGACACGCGGGTGTGACACCCGCTAGGGGGACTGTACCCCTCGTGGGCTTCCACCCCACCACGCCGTTAAAAGCTGCCGGAACGCGGCCGGAGCCGGCGGTGTCGGTCCCTAGCGAGAAGGAAACCAGCCGCGCCCCGACCTGCACCACCGACCCGGACGAGGACCCGCCGCATATGTAAGCGGGGTTGATGGCCGATGAGCAGGCCCCATAGGGCGACCGCTGGCCTGTTAGCCCCGTGGCCAGCTGATCCAGGTTCGACTTGCCGATGAATAAGGCTCCCTGCGCTATTATGGAAGCGTAGACTGGCGCGTCGGTGCTGGGAATATGCGAGAGAATGGGGCAAGCGGTGGTCGTGGGAATCCCCGCCACGTCGATCGAGTCCTTCACGGAGAATGGCACGCCGAAGAGGGGAGGCCGCTTTGAGCGGTCTGGTAGCCTGTTGACGAGCTCTTGGGCTGCAGCAAGAATCTTCTCTTTGGGGAGGAGGTGGATCCAGCTTCCAGGGTTGACCTTTTCGTATGCCTCAATCTTGGCGTATATTGATTCGATGACGTCCACGGGGGACACGCCCGCGCTGTATGATGCTTGCAGGCCGGGTATGTCGAGTTTGCCGTTCCATGCTGGTGGGGTCTGTGGAGATACCTTGGTTAAAGAAAGAGGCGTAGATAGAGGAGCGAGCGCGTCTAGTAGAGGCTGGAGGTGGCCCGTGAAGCCGAAGAGGCCGTTTGCCCAGTGGAGCATGTCGAGGCTCGCCGCCTTGAAAGGGGCATTGTAGCCAGCAGTGGCCTCTACAATTGCACCTAGAGGATGTCAGATTCTACCAGCATAGATAGTACCACAAAGGAGGAACTAGGCTTACAACACTCGAAACCTCGGTCGTTTGCTTCTCTAAGAGTCGTGGACACGCAACACTCTGTCGTCACACCAGCCAGGAACAAATGCGTTACTCCATTCGCCTTGAGCTTGTGCATCAAGTCCGTGTCCCAAAACGCGCCCTTTCCCGGCTTGTCAATCACTACCTCGCCCGGAAGCGGCTGCAGCTCCTCGATCAAATCGTGCCCATATTCCCCTCTGACCAGCAGCCTCCCCATCTTACCCTGTTCCCCAATCTGGGGCGTCCTCGGCGCGCCCACTGTTGCCGCCTGCCGGGTGATCTTGCTGGAGGGACAGTCCGATAGGTCCGGCTCATGCCCCTCCCGGGTGTGAAAGATGGCTAGCCCCGCTGCTCGGCAGGCGGATAGGAGCTGGATGGTTGGTGCGATGCAGGCCTGCACCATGGACAGGTCAGAGCCTTGGAATTCGCCGAAGCCGCCAGGGAGAAGGAAGTCGCGCTGCATGTCGATTAGGAGGAGGGCAGTCTTGGACGGCTTGAAGGAGAACGCGTAAGGCTTCGCGTCCATCGAGGTGACCGGGGCGGATTGCGGTGAGGCCATTTTAGCGGGCTGGACAGAGCGGGTGACCCCTGTATTTGGCGCTACAGAGTCCGTGGGCAAAAATAATGGAAGGGAGAAGAGGTAGGACTAGTTGAAACTGGAAAGGTTTGCTGCTAGTTTGGGGTGCATTTGTTTTTGAGGGGGAGTGAAATTTGAGCATCTTCCGAGCTTAAAAGTCGTCGGACAAAAGCGGAGCGCGCAAGTGGGTTCTGTGGCCGGGTGCGGGGTTGTGCCCGGCCCGGCCGCCGGGCGCCGGCGGGCTTATCGAAGAATCGGCGTCCGAGCCCTTATCGCCCCGGTCCCTTATCAAGCGCAACCTCCAGGGGTCCTTATCAGGAACCTGGTCCACAATGTTATCGTGACTTTGACTCGGAGCTACAATTGGCGCTCCGACTTTGTATCACTATTTTGCTTCCGCTGTTGAGAGAGGCGTGATGAGTACTCATTTAAAGGTGGCCGCGAGGCCCGATGGCGTGAACCGAATCGTGTGGGATGAAGGCGACCAAGGTTCTCTATAAGAGTCAGTAGTCCTACCGGAACCAAGCTACTACCAACGCCGTTCTCACGCTTTACGATATTGACGCTCGGGCAGCTCCCTGTGTGGGTTATTACAGATATATTACGGCGAGTTGTCAACTTTTACCTACCACACAAGCTCGCCTCGGGTAATCATCAGCAAGAGCAGCTGCCACTTCGACTCAAATACACTTCCCTGTCCGCGACTGTCTAGCCTTGAATCTTTCCTTTCTCTCTTAACTTGTTCGAGCCTGTCCCTGCTAGCCTATATCCTTCCTCAAGCGGGCGTTAGTACATCGTAGCTTCTGTCCGAACGCGATGATATTCCTCCTCCTCAGGAGGCTGCGAGCACGGCTCGAGCCCCACCTCCATTGGAAAGTCCCATTCGAAGCCGGCGTTTACGCTAATAGCCCCCGCTGGTCCAACAAAGACCTCGACCCCGTCCCGATTGAGAAACGAACATGGGGTTCCCTCGACTACTGGGCCTACTGGACCTCTGACATGGTGAACCTCCTTCCCCTCGCCTCATCTCAGATCTTCTCCCGAGCCCAAAACTCACCAAGACGCCCCGCAGCTCGCCCCGCCCCTCGTGTCGACAGTCTCAACCGTCATGTCACTAGGGTTCACGGCCCGCGAAACCATCCCCTTGGTGTTTTTCGGCTTCTCGATTTGCTCTGTCGTCGTGGCGCTCACCGGAAAAATGGGAGCCACCTACAGCATCTCCTTCCCCGTCATCATGCGGAGTGTCTTCGGGATGTACGGTAGCCTTCCGGCGATTTTCATCCGTGCGTTCGTGGCGCTTATGTGGACCGCTATCCTGACGGTCCAGGGAGGTGCCTTCTTTCAGAGGTGCTTAGAGGCCATTTGGCCCAGTTTCACTGAGTTTCCAAACCACCTTCCTGCGTCGGCGAATGTTACCTGTAAGTATGAGCTGCACGGATAATGGGCGGTGTGAGAACTAACTGCGTCATAGCTGCTGGCCTCCTCAGCATCGCTATCTACTGGCTTATCCAGACTGTTCTTACCCTCATGCCGATTGAAAAGCTCCGGATTCTGTTTTTGGTCAAGAGTGTTATTGTGCCCCCGACATTCCTCGCTCTCTTCCTCTGGGCTGTCATCGTCACGAAAGGCGGTGGACCCCTAGTAACTGGCAAGGCGGAGATGACGTCCCCATACATGAACACCGCATACTCTACCCTGACTGGACTGAACGCCATAATCGGGCTGTTCTCTTCCATGTCAGTGAACATGCCTGATTTCGGACGGTAACCTAAACCCTCCATTTTCCGTCCTTTAGCCCCCGCTAATGATTCAGCTTCTCCAAGGGTCGCCTTGCCGGTCGTCATCAGCTCGTAGCCCTCCCCTTAATCGGCACCCTCGGGGCCCTGACCCCCATTTTTGTCACTTCGGCCCACCAGGCCATTTGGGGCAGCTTCGAGTGGTACATGCCTGCTGTTATCGCGAACTTTGACAACCGCGCTGCCAAGTTCTTCACCGCCTTCTCCTTCGTTATCGCCACTATCGGTAACCAGATAGCGGCCGGTTAGTTTCTCCCTAAACATTTTTAATCTAACTAGTGGGAAGTTGAAGTTAAATATGGCCGGCTAGGATCATACCCGTTTTCGAATGATACGAGCGGTATTTGGCCGAAGTACATCAACATCTTCCGCGCCACGGCTTTTCTTTCCATATTCTGCATGGTATCGACGCCCTGGAACATTGTCAAGAATGCGCAAGGCATCCTTGCCTTCCTGTCCGGTTATTCCTGCCTCATGGGGCCCATGGCTGGAGTAATGATCACGGATTACTACGTCATAAAGAGGAAGAAGCTCGACATACACGCCATGTACCAAGATGGCCCCCAAGGGATATACTGGTACGCGAAGGGCGTCAATTTCAGGGCTTGGGCCGCTTTTTGCGTAGCGGTGGCCCCCTTGATGCCGGGATTTGCGAAGAGCATCGAACCTGGCTTGCACATCGGCGGGGCGTGGAAGCCTTTTACATTTGCATGGCTTTATGGGATTACTACTTCTAGTTTGATGTACTACGGTATCAATCGGGTCTGGCCGCAGAGGAGAAGCTTAGTGGCGGAGGCTGTGCTTCCCCCTCAACGGGGGGAGGTTGAGGTGATTGACGGGCGGTCGAGTTATGGCGCGGAGGGAAACCCTGCCCGCGAGAAAGGTAAGGAGAGCGTATGACCTCCTTTGTGGACACTAATGTGATTTCCCTGCCATCCGGCCAAGTTCGCTCTTGTGGTGTTGAACTGAAGCATAGTGTCATATTCATTGATATCCCTGTTTATGAATTTCAGGATGGCGTAGTTCCTCATTGTCCCGAGCCCGTGTCGTTTGAGTTTCTTGCCCCGGCCCCCTTTTGGATCCAGATTAGTTTATCGCAGGTCCTTCCCGAACACTGGTTCCAACTGAAACGGGTCAAAAGTCGGAGTTAGCTCAGAGAACCACGCATCCTGGCCCGTTACCAGCCCTGAGTCTCCTTGACGTACAAGGCCGGACACTCCAGTTTCATCCCCCTCCGAACCCCCGAAGCCCATATCCTCACTGTATTGCATGCGACTCGTGCCCTCTGCCTGCTCCATCAGACCCACTGAGAACGCCATTTGATCCAAAGCCCGGCCTAGAACCTCGGAGTTCGTACTCTTGAGCCTCAGGCTCCATCTATAGTCCCCCATCTTAGACCTATACTCGCTTGCATCCTCCTCGAGCTCGCTCGTTGACCACAGCAAGGATATAAACGACCCAACGAGGGCAAAATTGTAGGCGGAGGCTGAATACCAGAACGACTGCAGATGCTCTGGCCTCAATGTTCCCACGAACTCAAGGGCCTTGTGGAGGCGTTCTTTGGCTGCGCTGCGGCATATCTCGATCACCCTGGAACTTTTTTCTGTGCGCAGGAGAGAGATGATCCGCCGGTGGAGTGTGATCTCCGTCGCGAAATAGGCTAGGTGGAGATAGCCCGTCGAGGAGAGTTTACGCATAGTAACGTCTTGGAGGCGGAGTGCATCGGGGAGGTTGGAGTACCACATTTTTAGTCTTAGCTGTAGTGGCTTTGCGCGCTGGAGAATCCACGAGACGCCCTTGTCCGCATTTTCTCGGCCCTCAAAATCAGCCCTTGCGGTATACAACGCGGATAGGATTTCAGACAGGATGCTGGTGAGCTGTATCATCTCGCAAAACAGAACCCTGCCCTTTTCAACCTCTGTGCTACCGTCTTCGTCATCCTCATCAGCCGCCCGCTCGGGGAAATCTTGTTCCCGCAGGGCCGGGACAACCCAGTCCGACTCCGAAATGTGACTGGGTCGGCCGTGTGAGAGAGCGCCCCACTTATCCTGGAGATAGACCGCCCACGCCAGCCTCTTCCGAAGCCCCTTCTCCCATGATGGTATCCTCCAGTTGGTGCAGTCTAGATGGAGGCCCAGGGTTTGTGCTAGGCCGACCAGCTGCGTCGTCGCGGCCCAAGTCTCTCCTTCCGCTCGCTGGTGGAGCAACAAACTGGCTTGTATTGTTGATAACTTTGGCCGATGAATTACGGTAGACATGGCCCTGAACGCCAGCTCCTCTAGCTTTCGGGCATCCGGCTTATGTAGGGGCGATAGGTCTCGGCTGTAGGCCCACCAGTCTAGCGCTAAGGCGTACACGGCCGCAAGCAAAGGGGGCGAGAATTCACGGTGCGTACGGGCGTACTTCTCCAGGAAGACCCGCTTGTGCAGAATCGGGAACGTGGGGTGGACGATGCGGAAGTAGAGGTGTATCAGGGCCTGGCCGTGGGGCGCCACCAGCGCCTCTACGGCGTCCACGTCTTCCCTGTCCTGGCCATACCGTCCCGTCCGGTCGTCGTGCTGCAAGAGAAATGATTCCTCTTTGGAAACTTGTCGGATGATCTTGTCGGATGCCACAGGGATATCCTCAGCGACTGGAGATGAGCCGCAGAGCTGGAGGTTATTGACGGAGGTTGGCCCGACGAGGGAGCTATGTCTGTGATTCTGCAGCCCGAGGGTCTGCTTGAGCAGGGATGGCCCTTGGAGGTCAGCGTAGTTCTTGATGGGCATCTCCTGGCGGATACTGGCGACTCCGCTGTCTGTGAGACGCCCGCTTGTTTCGCTAGCAACAGTAAGCTCGCTTGCTCCCGTAATGCCTTTGCGCCGGCGTTTCCGCGGTGGATCATTGAGGAAGGTGCAAGGCTGCCGGTGGAACTGGCACAGGACGCACTCGACTCCGCGACCCACAATCTCGCATCTCGTTTTGCGCCTCCTACAGGAGTCGCAGGGTCGGTGCGGCCTGCTCTGGGTGCCGTTGCGCCCAAGGACTGGCGAGATCTCCAGCGCAAGATTGGTATTATTCATGGTCAGCTTCTGGGGATGGGGCAGTGTCGCAAGAGCAGACTGCCTTGATTGGGCTAGCAATACAACTCTGCCGCAGCTGCATGACCTGTGGTTCCAAAGCAAAGCAGGGTCGCTTCCGCCGTTGAAGTCGGGAGTCTAGGTGGGCGCCGTTGAATCGCAGAGTGGGCCAGATCTCTTATCTTCACCCTGGAGCCGTTATCTGTTTGGTCAGAGCCGTTAGCCTCAACCTGCTGTGGTATGTCGATCCTGGTTGGCTGGCTTGTCTCGCTCCGCATTGAACCGCCCGCAATGCTTGGCGGGAAGCCCCGGCTGCTTGGGCTGCCAAGCTCGAAGGTGGGCCTATTTCGCTACCATGTTCAATGCCGTGGTACCGGCAGTGGCCGCGTGGCAACGAGACGTATAATTAATACTGATATGTTCGTGTCTTGGGAGCCTTCCACTGCAAAACTTAAATCTCGATTCAAACACCATCGCGTACCCGCTCGTCCCATGTAACCTGTCGGTATTGCGGAAATGAAGCTTCCCCAAAGCCTTGCATGTAGGTTCAATATTCTTCAAGTCATTCCATCATCACCCGCCCCAATTTGACACGGTATCATGCCCCACCAGGGAGTAATGGTGACGGTCCCGCACGACCAATCCCTGTGGCCCAGACGGCCATTTTGGCCTTCATATCGTCATCTCCACTCTCCTGCCACGAAAACGCTGCCCACTGGGTACCAAGCGACTGCGGCCTCCGCAGGTGTGCTATTCTTTCCGAGGCGACCAGCCAATCTTAGATGGCTTCACTCAAACGGGGTAGCTGGAGACAGACAGCGGTCCCTTCCAGACAGGTAGAGGATGCCGGTGACTCTAAGCTGAAGGACAAAGCTGGAAAGTGTACACGGTAGTATTTACCCGATGGTTACAAGCCAACAAGAAGCCTTCGGCCGAAGGTGCGATACACGACTTGGCGCGGAACAAGCCGCTCGGGGATCGCGTCGGCAAATTCCAAGACCATGGACTGGAATTTCTATTTATTCCTTAAGGCCGAGGATGCTGGAGGCTGAACAAGAAGCTGGATGACGCAGAAGGATGGACAGCCAATTCCCGTGTTGAGTGAGAATGAAGATAATTATAAGGTTTCAAGGGGCCTCTTGCCAAGGATAGAGAATAAGGAACCAGGGATGGCAACGACATATCCGCGAAGCGCTTAATTGAGTGAACTACTCCTATCCACGGTAGAAAGTTGGAAAGACGGACCCCAGGGAAGTACAACCAAAAGCATGTAGTTCTCCCAGGAATGGCACGTTTATCTAAGGATACCTGCTTCTCTAGTACTTTAAAACCTCACGGGCCGGATGTAAACTGTTTATCACTTTCCAATTTTAGCTGTGAGATTGCTTTCCTATGTTGTAGAAACAAGTGATGGTACGACAACCATTCAGTTCTCAGGTTTATCTTTAGATAAAACCCTGTCCAACATCCCCACAAGCTTCGCTTGCGTCTCCTGACATGCCAACAGCTCCCTCGCCCGCTCAGCCTCCATTTCTCGATGCCGTTGGACCTCGGCCTCCCTGTCGCGACGCAGGGCCATAATCTCGTTCCGGAGCTTTTTGTTCTCTCTCTCTAGAGACTGGAGCCTGTCCCCACTGCCTTCACCGCCCCCTTCAGTCCCAACTTCTTCCCCGTCTCTTCGCTTCCTCTTTTGACCTGGAGAGAGACGTGAGGACGATTGCGAGGGTTCCTGGTGCATGGTGTCTGTCTGATTATGCACGTCCCGCATGTGCTTCGTAAAGTTATCTCTGCGACTAAACCCTCTTGTACGCCTCCTGCAGCTCGTATCCGTACAGTACCACAGGCGAGACGTTCCCTGACTGTGAACGGTCGACTGATGGCGCTCAAGATCGCTCCTGGTTCCAAACCTCCAATCGCACGAAGTGCAGCTGAATCGGAGGTTGTGCCGGGCACTGTGCTTCCTAAGGCCCCAACGTTAGCCAACAGATTCGGGCCGGAAGCGGGCAGGGGGGCGACACCTAGCGGAGTCCGTGGTGTTGAAGGTCTTTTCGCATCCGGCATGATCACACTTTAACTCAGCAGGCTCGCTTATGGAGACCGCAGTACTCTGTTCTCTCGATCCCGCCAGAGGAGGCCATCCTTCCGCAGTGGCTGACGCCAGAGGATCGTTGCTTTCCTGCCTTGTCAGAGGTGCTCCAGCAAGTCCATGCGCCGGAGCCATTGGAGCGGGGGCAAGTGTGTTATATGATATCGGTGGCTCAGAAGCCGAAGACGGCACACCTATGTCCGGTGTTCGCATACTCTCACCTGAACAACTTTTGAGCCCGAAAACGCTTCCACCAACTGTCTCAAGGGCCAGAGAGGTTGTCAGTGCCCCACTTCCCCCCGCAACCTGCCAGGTATCCAACTGCTGCGGAGGATTGGGGGTCGAATAGTCCAGCCAGCCGTCCCAATCCATCGTTGAGACGCTACTTTCGAGGGCCAGAGGAGAGCACGGTAGATGACGCTGGTACAAAGATCCTACAGGCACAATGTCCAATTGGTGGTTGAATAAATGTCCGGTTTCCCAGCTGGACGTTCCGAATAAGTCAACTCATATTGTGTTATTACTCAGTCATAGCTATGGAGGGCGCACCGTGGGACTCACCCTGGTCGTCTTGAGGAGTATGGCTTGGATCAGCTCCTTGACCATGGAACATCCAGCAGACGCCCCATAGCACTGCCAGGGGCAGCGGGATATTCCACAGCATCGTTGAGCAATATAGTCTCCGGCTATCCTGGAATCCAAGGAAGCCTAGCAGAAGGGACCAAAAACCGGTCCACATTAACTCAGGGAGACTAGAGCAGAGGTGTAGATAATATAGATAAGAGAGTGAGCTGAAGACATAGTCTCCTCGTTTTTCGCACCGCGGGGCCGATCCTTCAGAGGACGATTTCCATTCTTCAGAAGGTGGGTTCCATCCTTCGGAAGCTGACGTGGCGACCTGTCCCCTTATGACAGAAGCTGGTGATCCGAAGGGCGCCGCGGCCACTTTTGTACCAGGGCCGGGATTGTCCGAGGGTCCGGCTGCCGACGTACTGCCGTCGTCGATGGCCGAGCGGTGGTCAATAGTGGCATCTGCGAACGACAATATGGTACTCTTGGAGTCCGCTCAAAAGTTATCACGTTAGTAACTTAGAAAAAGAAACTTCGCACGTCGAACCCGGGATCGTCACTCACAAGGTAATGAGGAGGCTGGTTTCTTAGATACAGTCGATGGACCACCCTCAGGGCAGTCCGGTGTGAAGCCCTGTTCTTCCTCTCTTCCTCCCGTCCCGGTTGTCATGTTGATTACTAGCTCTACACTTCCAGAGGGTGATGTGGTTGTGGAATGATAAAGTGGGTTGAAGTAGACTCTAAGATACAGTTCCCTATAACTTAGAACCATAGAGGACAGGACATGTAGAAGTTGAGCGTGTAATAGTGGCCGGCCTTCTTTAATTCTATATATATTTATATAGTATGGCCCAAAGTTACAGATTTCGAGACAGATGCATCGAAGCAAGGGTTCAGTCGACTCCTTCTGGTTGGGGGGGAGGTTGATCCCCGGCCTCAACTTGGGCGGTTAGGCGGCATGGCCTGGATTAGGCGATTTGACAGAGCCTGATCAGCATGGGCTGTTGGGCATGATTTATTGGAATTGGGCTGCGAATAGAGCGTACTGGAAAGTGAATTAAGGTGTCATTTCACATGATTCTAATTGGAGGCGAATCGAAGCATCCCGGCCGCCTTGAAGCACAATCCACGAATTCGGTTGGTCGTTGATTCTTACAATTATCTCGCGAGATTCTCGCCTCAGTTTTGACTTGCCTCGCGGGATTTCCATTTTTTCAAGGCGTCATTGCCACGAAGCCACGCTGTGTAGCCTTGGCGCATCATAGGCCAGGAATTCGGCAGATCGGGGCCTTTCCGAATCAATTGTTAGCACAAGGCGGTACAACCACCGACAGCAATAGAATACTAGTCATCTGCCAGGCATAAAGCATACTGAAGGAGGGAGCGATACAGGAAAGGAGGGACAAAGTAGTTGAGAAAATTGTCCATCAGAGGGTGCTTATATCCCCGGATCTATCACGGTTGGTAACCGAGGGATGAATGCATATCCTGGCCACCAATTCCCTCAAGGCCGTCACGGGTAATGATTACCAGCACTCCATTGGGACATCTTCTGGCATGGGGGTGGGCCGGAGGCCGCGCTGACGTACCTAGCAGAAGTCCAACGGCAAGTGGTACCTGCCAGGCGGCCTGTATGCTGCAACTTGGATAGCAATTTAACCTTAGATGGGGCCCGTGGTGCTTGCAAACTGCAATGATACCGGGACGCTTCTTCACAGCAAATTTAGTATTCGTTGAGAAGTTCACGCTGTTGCTCAAGCCTCCTAGCAGCCTCTAAATGCATTTTCTGTCATTACTAAAGTTGCTGTCAAATGAAGAAACTGGACAAAGACAGTCAGTGATCCTGTCATTCTGATAATAAACCTTAAGATTGTTATGACCTCTGATCCTTAAATAGTACGAAGACTAAATATAATAGGCCTTGTGTTTTGATTATTGGGAGGGTTAAACAAATGCTGAATTGGGTCCCTCAGTATGCACCCTGCATCTATTCTCGGTATGTTTCTCGAGGACTCGGCCGAGGCCGCATGGGCAGCGGCAGTGAGTTTGTCCTTACGATATCCGTTATGCATTAACTTGAAGCTGGTTGGAGGACCCGAGTTGGACCCGAGTTGGGGACATCAGCATGCACACGTGGCGTGCTGTTTTCAACGCACTGTGGAGTATAGTATTAGACATCTGCATGTCGAGAAGGATATGTTTGTCGTCGAAAGTGGGGTATGGAAAGTGAGTCGCACTTTGATTTTTATTCTCTTGCAACCCTCTCATCGCTTGACTGGGCACTCCCGGCATGGTGGTTGGAATTCGAGCCACCCCCGCCTGGATAAGCCTTCGCAGGCCGGCAAGAGCCGGATTGGGATGACACCGGCCTCCAACTTGCCCAGGAAGTCTACTTGGAGATGGTAGGCTGTTGCGAGACCATGACTCGTATTAACCTTGTACTCGTAACCAGCGTGGGAAGTCGTGTGGCGAAGCTTGGCCAAGAAGACTACGTAGGCGAATGGAGAGATTCCGTTACGTACATATAAAAGCCCAGTCCGGTTCTCAACATCAGCCCCCTCTTGACCTGTGCATATGCAGAAAGAGTTGTTCAAGTCCACGGCCAGACAGCCCCTACAACTGTGGACAGCATGCAATGTGGCTGACAGAACCCCAGGCTGTAATTCCGGTTTTTATAGTCCAATGATCGGGACAGCCCGCTTTAACCAGGTGTCTCAGGTCGCTTTGCTTAGCAAGAAATCACTTGCATCAGGAACGGTGGAGTACATCCTGTCTTGGCTGAATGTGTGCGAGGATAAGCACCCGGTTCACCTGACGTAGTGAACACAGGGAGGCATACTACCCGAAATGTCGGTTGGGTTGGTCAAATGGTACGCCAGACTGCGGAGCCCAAACAGCGCAGAGATTGTGTAATGCTGGAGATTCACCTCTTGGCCGGGAAGAATACAGTGTTTGGATGCGGGATGTTCCTATTGGTGATTGTATGACTACGCCATCACCAAAGCGTTATAGTTGGACCTGCCTTTAATATCGCTTCAGCTGCCTTCGTCGGTGTGCTCTGAAACATCAATCTTCCAACCACCTGAGCAGAGCTGCTCCTCCCTCCGCGACTGTGCCTACGATGAGCGAGCCAGTGATGCTGGAGTCCGGCTGCGGCAGAAGCGGAGTCAGCTTGTACGTGCATGTGACTAGTGCAGGATGCAGTAACGAAGCCTCCAAAACTGCCTCTATGTAGAACAACTGAGGCAGCAGTTCCGTGACCTGCAACGCCAGCTCGTATACTACTACCAAAGCATAAACCTCTACCGACCCTTTATCGCTTTCACTAGCCCATCGTCTTCCCCTAGGCTAGCGAAGCAGACAGGCGCGAATGCCCTGACATTAATAATGCACCAGGTGGTGTCGTCGACTTTTATTCTGGCTGGGTGGCAAAGCATTTCAGTGGCAATGGAACGCCGCGCTGACTCTCATCGCTTCTGTACTCGCATACCTACGCGGGGAGTCTACGCCGGCGGCGAGGAAGACCATCGGCCTGTCTGTCGCAGGTTTTGACATTTTTGGGAACAGTTTTGGCGCTGCAGGCCGGGGGGAGGGGGGGTGGGCAAGATTGTGCGCAGCCTCGCCGCAAAAACTGACTTTCTCCTCCAGCAGAGCCAGCAGGCGGGCTGGATCGACGCCGCTGTACAGCAGCTACAGGCGGGTCTAGGCGGGATGAACGGAGGGTCGTTAGTGTCAGCCGGGTTTTTCTTAGGCAGGGTAGATGATGAGACTATTTGCTTTGATGCCAGAGATATGGTGACGATATCGATACAGGATGTATTCCAGATCACGCTGGCCGTGGATCAGTGGAGAGACATCCTGATTTGCTGTGGGCGTTAGGAGGCGTGTTCTACGACTAAGTGTGGACAGAGATATTTCTGAGCGGGAAGTATGTCTTTCAACCTTGACATAAAACTATATAATATATAAATATAAAGACAGATAACTCCAAAGCGGTCTACGCTGTTCTGTCTGCCGGTCCGCCCTGTAGGAAAGAGGTGGAAAAGTCTCCAGCAACGAAGACGTAGCCTCCCGATTGCTAACGTTGAGTGTGTGCCGCCGACCAACGTGGCCATCTCCCGATACTGCGAGACGGCTAAAATTGCTGTGAAGAGCCATGGTGTGGATACGCAACTGTGCACATTCCAACTGGTGCGGAGTCAATGCCACACCGCCCAGTCATTTTTGAACAGTAGAGGTGCCCGCTCAGGACTATGTGAGAAGACATTGTTACAAAGGTAAACAGGTGCTTGGAGCACTAGCCAACTGCGAAACTGGCCTTTTCTTTCGTATCAACCCTTCATAGATGTTTCAACTGTGCAGACCGTTATAAGTGGATAAATACCATGACGTTTGTTCCTCCAGGAGCGCCCGGAAGACAGAAGCAGGTCCCAAATAAACGACCAGCCCCCAGGTTATCTTCGCCCCCTTTGCCCAACGCGGGAAAAGATGCGCAAGCACCTGGATGTGGACCTCGGCCTCCGTGGGTCCACCTCTACTGATCTGCATGAATAACCCACTGGTTGATCGACAACGGTAACTTAATCTGAGGAAGAGTAGAGACCCATACAACGGGCCTCGCGTTGTTGATAGTGAGGGCATCTAAACGAATGCTTGAACCGGGTCCCAAGTTGCTCCCGTGTATTATTATCCACGCTCGGTATTTCAACCGCAACCCTCGGTCCTTTAATAAGTCGTGACGTCATCTGCGAGCGCGCTGTTGAAAACGACTTGGTCCGTCCCTCCCCGCTATTGGTGCACCTGCCCTGACAAGCATCAGTCGATCTCAGCCCAAACATCAGCCAGTCATGACCCCGTTGGCCACAAGTCGGCGCGGATTGGCCCGGCGGCTGCCCCACCGCGCCCGAATCAGATTCACGCAAGGCTTGTCTTCGGCGATTACTCCGTATGCAAAAATTCCTCTACCCTGGTTGCCGATCTTGATGCCACTAACAGCATTATTTCCGCTCGCGATGCGACCCCAACTTCCAGGGCCCCCTTTCTTGAGTGGGGGCATTATTCTGAAACAGCTGTAGGTTCCCCCCCGGTTAACACGAAACCGGGGCACATCCACTTGGATGGCGCCATCGCGCTGGCAATCATTACAGGGCATCTTCAACCGACGGCCTTTTTGGTCTAATTGGCGTGGCCGCGCGGTTACATTGTCCAGGAACCAGATCTCACGCCAGTGTCGTCCAAGGAGTTTCTCTCCGATCTTTGGGTCCTCAAATTAATTGTCGGGCGTAAGCATTCCGCTCGAGGGTCCCGGCCACCTTTCCAGAGCAGATATATGCTCCGAGGACCGCGGTAGGGATAAACCCCGCATATCCCTTCATAGCAGATCGATGCTAGAAGGGGAAGCTGGTCCTTGTGTGTCTGCAGAGCGCTGTTTCGAAATGCACCAGTCAGTTTACGCGCTTTCGTGCTCACTGGATGTGACGGATTCGGTAGATGAACTTTCGCGATGAGAGGTAAGTCTTACGACAGAATTGGACTGGAAGATAAATAAGAACGGATGCTCTTTCTCTAGCAGACCTGTTTCTTTTGGCTCTCCACAACGCGTTCACTTCTTCACACGTCCACTCTCTTCATAACTTCACTCCTTCCTCACAGGTCATTCTTCACTGTGTGAAGCTGGGATACTTTCTCCATTGCCCTTGGGATAGCCAAAGATCGACAGTCCCTTGCATTCTTTTCTCCTCTGACCACAATGTCTTTCGCTTCTAAGCTCGCCCTCTTTGGAGGCATCGCCTCAACGGCTCTCGCCCAAAGCGGCCTGCCCTTCCCGCCGGTGAACTCGACGGACCCCGAGGTGCCTTTCCCCACAGGCAGCGGAATCGTGCCCACTGGCACCGGGGTCATCCCGACGGGCACCGGAATCCCCACTGGTACCGGTTTCCCAGAGCCGAGTGCTCCTGCGGATTCTGACACCCCCGAACTGCCCTTCCCGGAGCCTTCGGGCCCAGCCGATTCTGATTCCCCCGAGCTGCCCTTCCCGGAGCCGTCGGACCCGGTGGATACTGATATTCCTGGGCTGCCTACCGGCGGCTTCCCCTTCCCCGATCCGTCTGGTTCGGAGTCTGATATTCCGGGACTCCCTACTGGCGGCTTCCCCTTCCCCGATCCTTCTGGCTCAGAGTCTGACATTCCGGGACTGCCTACCGGCGGCTTCCCCTTCCCCGATCCTTCTGGCTCAGAGTCTGACATTCCGGAACTGCCTACTGGCGGCTTCCCCTTCCCCGATCCGTCTGGTTCGGAGTCTGATATTCCTGGGCTGCCCACCGGCGGCCTCCCATTCCCCGATCCGTCTGGTTCGGAGTCTGGCATTCCTGGGCTGCCCACTGGCGGCTTCCCTTTCCCCGATCCGTCTGGTTCGGAGTCTGGCATTCCTGGGCTGCCCACTGGCGGCTTCCCTTTCCCCGATCCGTCTGGTTCGGAGTCCGACATTCCTGGGCTGCCCACCGGCGGCCTCCCATTCCCCGATCCGTCTGGTTCGGAGTCTGATATTCCGGGACTGCCTACCGGCGGCCTCCCCTTCCCCGATCCTTCTGGCTCCGAGTCCGACATTCCGGAACTGCCTACCGGCGGCTTCCCCTTCCCTGAGCCGTCTGATCCCTCGGAGCCTGGTATCCCTGGGCTGCCTACCGATGCTTTCCCTTTCCCGGAGCCCTCCGACCCCGCCGACTCTGACCTCCCCTCTTTCCCGGAGCCGTCAGCACCTGTTGGCTCCGGTGAACCCGAGCTTCCCGACTTCTCCGACTTCCCTGAGCCCGAGCCGTCTTCCGACTCTGACTTGACGCCATTCCCCGAGGAATCATTGGCGCCTGAGGACCCCACCGACGGCTCTGACGACTCTCCCACCGACGACTTTGGTGATCTTCCTTTCCAGAAGCGCCAGCTTCCCGAGCTTCCGGAGGGCTTGGACCTTGATGCCCTCATGGAATGGCTCTCGTCGATCGTCGGCAACAGCAATGGCAACGGCAACGCCCGCCGGCACGCCCGAGACATTCGTGTCTAGAATGTGAACATGGTTAGGTGGAGATTGGTTATTTCATATCTTGTGTATTTTATTTTCTTGGTTATATCGGGTATATAATCCTGCCTAGTTTCTTGGGGTTGGTTACGCCTCTTCCATACATTGCGAGAGTGTCGAGCCAGCCTTAGTTGTTGATAGTAAATTATGAATTATCATCATGAGTTAAGATTCCCGACTGGTAGCAATCAGATGTCATCCCATGAAGTCACTCGTTCATCGCCACCAGGAGATTGCCACATCCCGTACCGCGACGGCGGGATTCAGGCCCCCCGTAATATTCTTCTTCGAGTTAATGCTACGTCTGACAGAAGAAGTTCCTTGCCTCTTATTGTTTTGGTAGTTACATTTCCCTGTCCTCGGCTTCCCTGCCTGATTAGGTTAATCTCTCATTAGCACCCCCTATTTCCTGGTAGGGCTGGACCGGCAAATGCTGCCTAAGATCACACAAGTCTTAGAGACTACTTAGGCCTGACACTCCGCTACAGAAAGTGTCGCTTTTTGAATGCCAAGACAAAGACCGTCGGTTCGTACGGTCCTGGGAGCACTAACGTCCATGAGATTACATCATGATGTTGGTAGTCTCTTTTCAAAGACATTGGCAACTGTCCTTCTTATTTATATGGTATAATTCCATTATAAAGCCAAGTCTGATACAAGAGAAACTTTTTGTTACGAGATAAAGAGCGTCTTCAGACAAGTAGTTTGGGTGGTTATGCGCTGAAAACAAACATTGCCTGACGATTCCTGTGATGTCAAGACAATTAACAGAGCCGGGGCTACCTAGGGTGATACTTGGATATCAATGCGACAATACGCACCTAGGTGGTTCAAGGTCATATTCCCACTTCATCCTTTGACACCATTACCTCCGAGAAATCCCCAGGCTCACAGAGCTAGCAACTCTCCACTAATACCCGTCGTAGCCCTGCCAACAAGCTAACAATGTCCAAAATAGATGGCGATTCCACCAACTCTCAGGTAAAGCCTTGAATCTCGGACCAGGGTGGCTCCGCAGAAAAGGCCGCCGGAACTTCAAGACAGCAATGACAGAGCTGGTCACGAGGAGACCCAGATCTAGACTCTCCGAAATGTATTGATCGCGGGACCAGTTGTCCGCCCGACCCCGAGCCGGCGGAGGGGACACGCCCAGTACGATGGCTATTTTCTCGGGCGATGGCAGCACCCGATGGCCATTTAAGCCGCCTAGACCTCTAGCTTTATACGATCAGAAGATGGAAGAGCTTACACTCGCTGACATGTGAAGTGAGAGGATAGCGAGGAGGAGGTTGCTGAAGAGGATGAGAGTGGGAAAAAAGGTCAAAACTGAAGATGATAATTTAGAGTGCAAACATTAAGTAGAAGTCGACATGGAGAACGTCCGGGTGGAGGGAATGAACAACAGGCTATCCGACTTGCTCACAGTATATTAGTCGTAGCTAGTGTCCAAGGCCAGTCGCTTCGTCCCTCATAAGTCCATCTTCAAGATACATCAATATGCACAACATGAGTCGAACCAATGACTGACCCTGCATCCATCTATTACGTATAGGCATTCTTCCTAATGACCCGTCTCCCGCATTGGGTTAAATTGGCCGGCGGCCCGCAACTCTTAGGCACTTTTATCTGGACAAACCGTTTCTTAGCACTTCGAAATTACGCTAGACACTCAATTGTATGGATATGTCGTCCACAGCAGTCAGCATCCGTCGCTGCGAGGTCTTGACTTGGAGGAGAGCTTATGGAAGAAAAACTGCCATAGCAATGTGATAAAGTGACCGTGTTAATAATAAGGAACAAGATCCGTAATACGGAATGGTTCTTCTCAGGGGCAAGGGAGAATCTATGTTCATCTTCGGGAGCTGCAGTGGCCTGGAAGACGCCTACCCCTTCATAGATCAGCGTGCCGCGATGCGAAGGGTCGCAAGTGCGCACACGGAGGATGCGTTCAAGTTTAGCATGTACAAGTATTGTCCCTAATTTACGGTCCATAGAAATGAAAGCCAACTAGATACATAAAAGTGGCTGTGATTGTAGAATACCGCGACATTCCAGGGTCTGCTTTGCCCGCACTGATCACTCTGTGCGTCGTCAAATGATTCCAAAAACCTCCCAGCACGTTGCGATGTTCTTAGCAGGGCATTGAGCTACACGGACTGTCATAACTGTCATACACGGTCATTGTCTGGAGCCATCCAGCGGCGCGAAGTCTGACATGGAAGGTTATCTTACTGGTCGAGAAAAATAGCCTGGACAGACAAACCTGGCAATCAGATAATTTAAACATCGACAGTAGACCCAATAGGCCCGAAGCGGATGTTGCCATAAGTGACGGTAGACTGCACACGCTCTTAGTTCACCTGTGATAGAGCTAGAGATTCACGGACGGCTCGATCTTACGCTTCCATATTGTGACTCCACCTCCGCCGGAACTCCAGAGTCCTGTGGGCAGTCCCCACGATCACCACCGGGCTGGCCGGCTTTCTCCGGCGGATAGCTAGAGTCGAGCCAGAGCATATTGGCGTAATGCTATTCAAACCTGCCGTTAGAACACGTCCCCCGTGTGAAACAGTCAAGTCTAGAGAAATGTTCTTACGTCGTCCCAGAGGGACATGACCAAGACCCACTCTCCCCGGAGAGCCTCGTTCATCTTGCTCCAGCCGCCGACTTCGTTGAAGCGATCTCTGTCGTCAAAGGCCACGAACTGGTCCCTGCAGAACTCCTCAGTGATTTGGTTGCCCTCGACGCCCTCGACGGTGGTCTCAGGCATGTCGATCCTCACACCGTCTTGGACGAAGAACTGATAAATCAGGCTCTCGGAGAATTGGGTGACGACGCTACAGCCCGGTATATGTTAGTCTCCTTGTTATTCCTTTTATCTTCCTCTTACTCCTTGTATATATTTAAAATGGACTTACGTGAATTTCTTGGAGGTGTCTACGGTCTTGCCAGCCCCGTAGAAGTCTTGGACTCCCATCCGGTAAGGGTTGAAGTCACAGCCATTGGCGTCACAGTCGCCGGCGAACCTGTCGTCGGAATAGGTTCCGCCGCATGTAGTGTCCTCACAGACGTGGTATTCCACAGTCTCGCAGGGATGTGGGGTGACAGCTGAAGAGTGGGCGTTCGACTCTGTCGAGGACCGGACGGGTTAGAATTGACACATCGCCGCGTTTGGCCACAAGGAATATTTCAGATGGTGGGGAACGCCGCAATATGCCGTGTTTCAAACTTACCCCAAACATCCATTTCGGGGCAGCAGCCTCCCATGGGTCCAACACCAGCGTTGGCGTCATTCTCTGACGGCTCCCATCCTTCAACATTGGCCTATTTGAATTAGTATAGCGTCCAGCTAACCACGCAGTGTTGAATACGGTTTCATTACACACCTTTCCGCCAACAAACTTGAGGTCGCGAGCGCACTGAGCATCGCAATAGCCGGTGCCATACTTGGCGCCTGCCGTATTAGTGGAGGACCTACTAGTCCCGCCGTCCGCGTCCATCATGACGAAGTAGAGGGCACCGTTGAGACCGCACTCGAGAGTTGAGAGCTCAACGTCGAAGGCAAACTCGTTGTCCATCAAGGTGAACGTCTCATAGGTGCTCTCATCGGCCATAAGATAGAGGCGCGAGCCTGGCAAAATCATTCATCAGCATATCTGGTTCTGTCTATTCCATTACTGATAGCATTGAGATAGAAAAGGGGCCCGTACCAATGTTGGTGCCGTATTCGTGCTCGGTGACAAACTGGAGCGTCAGGGAGTCCCCGCTAGTACTTGCCCCGTACGTGGCGGTGTAGTCAGCGCCCTCGAGCACGCAGCTGGACGTGCACTCAGACTCGGTGCTGCACCCAGTCCACTCGTTGCCGTCGTAGCAGTTTTCGGTGCCCCCGTCGAGGTGGAGCCAGCGCCAGTTGGCGTCGATAACCACCTCGCCGTTGACAGTAGTGCAGCTACCGGGGCCGTCGCATCTCTGCCAGGTCATCTTGGGATGCGTCTCAGTCTGCTGGTCGCCGACGCCTTGGGCGGCGGCGGCGATTAGTAGTGAGGCGAAAGCTAATTTGCGAGACATGGTCCAGAAGGAGGAGTCCAACTCTGTTTACTTGCTCTCTAGATGGAAGACAGGTGACTACCTTGTCAAAGAGATGCGAAATACTACAGACTTCCAGAGTCGGTACGTAGTCCGCTTTATATGCCGCCTGGCGGCCACCTCTGGCGGATCTCCTCCCTCCGTGGTCTTAAGAGTGGGCAGTATATATGGTCTAATAAAATATCAAATGCTCGACCGCAGGATCGTAGCTTGAAATTGAATGCTACTCAATATACGCCGGCACCTTCCATGCTCCCGGCCGAGTACGTCGCTCACCCTCTGACCGCTACGAAATGGGCTCGAAACCCGTTTCGCCATCGGTTGGTGGGAATTCGGCGTCACTCCCCATTGAATCCTGGGGTTGGGGACGCAGCACACGGATTGCTCCTGCAGCACGGGTCCGCCTTGATGTACAAGGTCTGGCCCTCCCCAGGAATTTGTTCCCACTATAGTTAGAAGGGGACAAAGAGGTTGAAAAGTCGCGGAGACCGGTTCTGGGGAGGGAGGTAGATGCCCCGTTCAGTGGGACATATGGTGGTGGACGCTCGAGGTTGGAGGGAGGGTAATTTGTCCCTCCAGACATGAGACGTTTATAAATTGAGGAGTACCATTGAATGTCGCGAACCCCCTGCCGAGTCTGGGGCAGCGCACCATGACCCTTCTTGGTCGGTCAGCCTTTGCGGTGAGGGCGATTGGATCCACCAGTTGACGTTTAATATGTCCAGTCGACGCGATTGGCGGCGGGTATGGCTCCATATTCGGTAGGGGTTGTACAAGTTGCGTGGACAGGTGACGCGCCCCTCGCCCCCTCCTTGGCCAAAGCTTGTTTCGATATGTTCCGACTGTCCCGGCTTGAGCGTGAAGTAATTTAATATGGCCGCCGGACTGCGTGCCCCACCTTCAACGACACCCGCCGGGCGCCAGAAGGGCCCGATCTCAGATGCGAAGGATGCGGCCATTGGAGGGAAATGTAATGGGCAGAACACCCTAATAATGCCAGACTGTTAATATTCAATAACCAGTCTTCCGAATTCCCCTTGAAAAGGCACTTTTGGGTGCAGTGCGTAATTCTTGTGGACTTGGTTAGGAAAGGATCCGGTTCGCGGACTGACGTAGGGCCGTAGCCGGTTGTTCATAAAACCAAGAGGTACTCCTGCCGTCCGATCCGGTCCCTTAGTTCATTCCACGGCCTTAGGAAAGAGAAAATTGGGCGGTCTAACGTTTGCTGAGAGCACATTTGGCATAAATTCATTTCCTTCTAAACGGAATTCATGTTCCGCCAATGTCAGAGGTAGCCACCAGCTGTCTAAACATGGGGTAGTGATACAAATTTACAAACGTATGGAATAATTCGAGAGTAATTGTGATTCTTCGATTAATCTCATTTACTGTCGGTTCCTCGCTCCGTGAGGGTTGCCTACAGATCAATACCTTGCGCCGAGACGGCTACCGAAGGAGGGGGGAATGGGGACGAAAGGGACGGTACGTAGGTACGTGTATTTGGTTTGTCCGAGTTAAAGTCATGCGAATAAGCAAAGCATAAGACTTGAGTGGGGTAATATTAATCAGGTACATTAGACGCGGGCCTATATACCGGCAGGAAATCCAGATGTCTGGCGGATTCGAGCTTGCCCTCGGACATGCGCTCCTGGCTCGGGTTTTAGGCATATGAGTGTACGTGTGCGGGAGCCTGTACAGGCAGCAATTAAAGCCACCAGAGTGTCGCTATAAGGATCTAGTCATATACTGGCTAGCAAGAATACAGTTCTGACGCTCGCTAGCATTCCACGTAGAAGAGTGAACTCTATAAGCTATGGGGAAGTCCAATCGTCAGGTACTTCTTGAAAATACTTCTTGAAAATAGAAAAGGCTCTTCCATATAGGCGAAGGGGCAACGGACGCGACGCGTGCTCTTAGCTGATAGAATTTAGTATGTAAAACATCTTCTGGCGCGTTTCTAGTGCGTGGTGAGATCGGCGAGCGTGGCTCCGTGCGCGCGGGTCCGCTTGAACATGCGTTTGGCTGTTAAACAGATATGGTATCGGCCAAGCACTCTTATTTCTTGGGTCATTCCAGCGGTCGCGGAAAGGAGGCTTCTTATTGAGCGCGGCGATTGATTGTAGTAGAGATTGTCTGCTAGCTGCAGATGGCTGAGACACGCCAGGGTTTCCAATGGCACTACCAAATTTGGTTACACTCCAAGAGAGACAACACGAGGGTTTCACATCCTATCGGGCCTTCTGAATGAGCCAGCTTCCCATTAAAATTAACGGGCTCTGGCGCCTTGTAAAACTTTCTTTCCTTTTCTTCCCGCGCTAATTATCTGTCTCAAGTCCTCTCAACTCCTGATTCACATGGCTCTTTTCAACTTGGTCGAGCTAGGAAGAGCAACCCAGGACTGAATAACCTAATGCGACAGTGGAACTTGTTAAATGGGACGGCTAATGTGTGCAGTTGTATATTGTGGTATTTTGCACTGCGCAGACGGTAGTTCTCTTCTTCCTAGTCCTCACCGGTGAGCCTCGCTCTTATTCACATGTGGTGAACCAAAGTCTCTGAACAACAGCATTACTGCTGATGCTGAACATTTTATTAAGATGCTAGACATGACTCGGGCATGCCTAAATGGCTCGCCGCTGTCAGAGCTGTCATTGTCTTTGACATAGTTCTGACACGACACGGCTCCCCTTGACGCGAAAGACAACGCGTCTAACCAGGGGGATCCAAAGCACTTCGGAGTGTCACGAATTATTTCCCTAGATCTTGCAAGCAAAGAAGTTTCGAAAGATATAAATAGACCCACCGCACCCGACAAGGAACGCAACCAGACGCACCCCGTCCCAATCCAAGAAGCCCATCCTCGAAGCCAACCAGCCTAGATATCCACACTTATCCCGCCAAAATGCATTCTATTTCCACCGTTCTTCTACTGGCCTCCCTTGGTGCCAGCACCCTTGCCCAGAACGCGGAATCTTCCTTCCACGGCGTTTTCTTCACGGCCACTGATCCGGATTGCCGCCTGTTGGGTCGACCTATCATACCCACCGAGGATGCCGACAGAGGCCAGTTCCCTAGCGATGTGGCCGCAGTCAGATCACAAGTCCAGGACTGCAAACGTAAGTCTCCTATACGTCTCATCTAAAAAGAAAAAGAAAAAAAAAGGGTATAGCTAATTCTTTTGACTCCCCTTAAGTGGTTTTTAGGGAAGAGGTCGATGGTGAGATTGAAGAGGAGCCAGTCCTCGTCATTGCGGCGGGCGACCGTGAGTGTCACGAACTCCCTGAAAGCGGATTACACTGGAATATTGCCTGTGACACAGAGGAGGAAGATGCGGGCCAAAAAGACGAGTAGAGTTTTATGATGATGGGACAGAGGGACAGAAAGCCAGCAATCGTTGCATTCGGTAGCCAGTATTGTCAGCGGTGGCAATCGCCATTTCAGTAACATGAAATATCAGACCTCTTACCTCTAAACTTGCTAGAAAACCCTTGCAATTTATTTTGACACTGCCGAAAAGAACCCGCACTAAGCAGCCAACCAGTAGAAGGAGCACAAACCCTTAATACGCCGCCAATATCGTCTCAAAAAAAAGATCAGGGCATGCCAGGTATTGTGACAGCACTTACAGAGCTCTTGAATTGTGACCCATATTCATCCAGCGCACACTGGGTTCGTGCAGTAATGGGATGGGTGCAGTTCTGGCCTGGACCAGAAGCTCGTGCTCTGGAACACCATCCGTAATCCATGTTCGTACGCTTTATAACTCCCATACGCAGCCCGATATACAGAGGGCCTGGCAAGGGTACAAAAGTCCTCCGAGGCCGGGGCATCGGGGTAGGGAATGTCGCAGACTACGGTCTTGCTCTAGGCCTCATGCTTGGAACAGCTTACCCGCCGGAGGCTGACTCTCATTCTCTTTCCCCTCCCCTTCAACAGCCCCGACGCTCCCATAGTCGTCATCACGCCCCTCCATCTCCAGCTTGGATATTCCAAGCCTCGAAGCAAGCTTAAAATAGCGCCAGCCAGCAGGTTACCCCTAGCGATGCCTAAATATAGGGACTACTTACTCGAGCGAAGGCAATTGTGACGTAGACCATGCGTTGGTGTGCGCACCGACGGGAGGATATCAACCTCGTCCAATAGCAGAACAGATCCCACCTATCCACAAGGTGGAATATATTTGCCAGTTCCCTCTCTAGTTCCGAAGAAGCACTAGGATTCTGAGAGAATTCTCCGCAGTTTGATATCGCGGGCCCTCCTTTTCCAGCACCACGGCCAGGATAGCACAGCCATGCTACTTGAAGAGTCTTTGCTTGACGAGATCACAACGCAGGAATTTCATGGGCTATGCAGTGTGCTTAGAGCGCTGCTGCTCCAGTCCTCACTTGGCGCATTTTTCCGTCTGCATTATTGACAGCAGATCGGGCTTTGAGACATCGCTTCATGAATGGAATGAGGATACCCTCGAGATCGTGAGACTATTGAGGTCTACGATGAGCCAGGCCTGATGGGTCGTCAAACTCAAGATAATGTTGACGGCAGCGAATAGGCGTATCCCCGCATACCTTCAGCTCGACGACTGGAATTGCATTTCAGTCAGTGCTAGCCACCCCAGCGCGCATCCTGGCCAGAGGTGGAGTCTTGCAAGTGAATAGCAAGAGGCGAAGAGATGGAAGGAGTATAGGTGCAGCTAAGGAGAAATCGTGGCCTGGCTGTGTCCTTACGGTTATTCGTTAGTGTTATGTGAACATGATTCACTTCTTGCTCTCCCATGGAAGCAGTGACCTTGCAGATCTGGAGCATCTCATCCATGTCAAACTATACACTTCCGCTTTTTGCTGCTCAGCCTATCAAGCTGTGGAGTGGAAGCCAGGTTAAAATTCCCCGTGTTCTCAGGGCTAACCATTACATATCTTTCTTGACGCAGAGCAGTCCGCATACAAACTTTACAGTTCCTGCTCTCTCTCAGATGCAAAATCCGAAACGGGCCAAATATCAGGACGCTTGATAATCTCAGAGACGGGAACTCTCTGCGACCGTCGCAGAACCTCTCCGCCATGCCCAATAGCCTCCGCTTCCACCTTCCTCACATCCTTCCCTCTCAGATCCGCATGCGTCTCGAACCCCTTCCTCTCCACCTCACCCAAAAAGAGCCTATGGTCACCCTCTTCGCTGCCATAAAACTTCCAGTACCTAGTCTGTGTATCCCCATTCCAGGATACGTAAACATCCAGACCTCCATCCTGTTTGTCAAACGCAGCAAGAGCCGGCTCTTCAGCCGGGGAGCCCGTCCAGTTGAACCTGAAGCCGCGGTAGCTCTGCACGAGGCGGCCTTCCGGCTCCGAGTCGAGGTAGCTGTGGAATACAATTTCTCCTTCCTTCGTAAACTCGGTTATGGCACCTGCCTCGCCCCAGTTGACAAAGACGTTCTCGTTGGGCAGGATCTGCACGCTCCCCTGCGTCCTCGCCGACAAGCCGTCCGGGGCGTCGAATGTGCTAAGAGCCCTGGCCGTCCCGTGCGTGTAGTTCAACTCGATAATACGCGCGCGAGAGACATTATGTGACCTGACCGGAGCCGAATGAGCCCCGTTGTCGAAAAGCGAGATAACCTCGACGCTACCGTCCTCTGATCTAGACCTGAACGTTGCGTGATGCTGAAACGCAAAGCGGTCCTCCTCTGCCAGCGTGAAATCCGAACCGCCACTCAAGCCACCGAGCTGCCAGATAATCTGCCCACTTGAGCCGTTAATCTTAAAGAGGGCTGCGACATTGCGCGCAGAGAGGAGATAGTTGCCCTCGTCATCCTTGTCAACGCTATTGATGTGGAAGTAGTTCCACGCGTCTGTCTCGTTTCGGCCGGTCCCGGGAAGGCCGTTTCCAAAGTTGAGGGGGAAAGCACTGTCTGCTAGAGGTTAACATGAGATGGGTTAATGGGGAGGAGGGAGGTTAACTCGCATTTTGGGTCGACGTGGTCAAGGCTCTCCCACTCGAATAATACCTCCCCTGTCTCGATATCAATCTCTATATCAAATTGGTTAGCATCAGAGACTTGGAGGGCATCAACAAGGCCAACGAGGTGCCGTGTGCCTCACCCTGGAAGCCCCCTGATACGATCCAATTCTGTCCTTCGTCACCACCCCACGGCCTCAAAGACACAACCCTGGGAATCGGCGTCTCGATAAGAGCCGTCTTCCCCTCCACAATCCTAAATTCATGAGCCGACACAAGCCTATGTGATCCCACTGTCACGACCTTAGCCGGCAAGTAATCCTTCCCAAGGAGAGTATGGAAGCCAAACATCCGCCCATGCTTCCCGTCCAGCCTCCCCTGGAAGGCGCGGAGATAGGTCTCGCCGTTCCAGGTATCAGGGCAAAAGTTGGCGACCCAGCCGGCGTGATAGCCGAGACCTGACCACACTAGCTCGCTGTCGTCGCGGAAGATGTAGCCTCCAGGTTGAACCGGGCCTTTATGGCCTTCAGCAAAGCCTTCATAGGGGGCGATAAAGATGAGGCCTTTGTCTACAGAAGAAGGGTTGGCGGGGACTGTGATATTGAGACGGGGGACGGCGAGATCTGGGCGGGAGCGGAACTGCCAGCTGGCGGAGGCCGCAGAAGTGAGGCCAATGCCCATAAAAAGATGTGAGAGTTTCATAATAAGGATTAAACAGTATGGTATAGCCGGCGGGGTTAATGGACCATGTAATCTGGGCTTCTATAACTCTTATAACTATGTAGTGAATATATAAACTTGGACATACTTATAACTTCCATGGACCAGCTTGGCTATCGGCTGAGTGAGCTTAAGATGGCGAAATGTAGGAATCGAATTGCATCACATCATCCCCATACGGATGTGCAGACGTCGGGCGAGTTCAGGGCGCCGGAAGCAGGGGCGGATCAATCCGCATCCGCATCCGCATCCGGACCCACCTTGTGGGCTAGCGAGCTTCAAATTACCAAGCTTTGGTTCTGTTACATTGCATCTTTGGGTGACGCACGAATAGCGGTTTCGGACGCAGCCCACACAGACAGCCGCTAACCTCGCTCACCCACATCCCCCCAATTTAGGCACCCCACCAAATCAATCACAAAAAACAGACCTTCCATTCAACCCGATTTTTCAACCACCTTTGAAGCTACGATAATACAGTCTTCTGCTTCACTAGGTGAATCAAAGTCGCTGGATTCATCTGAAGTATCCTTTTTTTTGGTCTACCTCAACCTGCGCCCTATAGATAACTTCGATATTTGCAAACTTCGAATTCGGGCTGATTTGGACCTTCTTTTTCTTCCAAGGTCTTGTAGATTTAACATGATTCTCAAGGGCTTCAACCCTATCTTATAATGTAGCCAGTTGATAGTCCTTCTCATCATATCTTTTTTTGACCATCCGGAATAGGCTGCGTTAGGTATGACTTGTTCCATCTAGACAGCCATATAAGGCTAGTTGGTCCTGTAGATCAACAGCCTTTCTAGAGGTTGACCATGTAACTGCAGAAGCAGTCATATCCCATTGATTCATAGGCCTTGATCCAAGGGCCCTAGTAGTAATACGATCATCAGCCCTACAGTACTACTAGATTTGGTAGAATTCTCAAGCAGGAGAGGGCTCAGCACAGGATGCCTTGGACTGGCTGGTCATAGACCTGATCCCCTAAACCCTGATCGTATGTTCTTTGCTGTAAAGGCTGCCTGGCGTGCCTAGTAGTAGCAGGAAAGGAATGCCTGTTTTCCTATGATTGTTGAATCCTTCCAGTCTTCCAAGAATCCTAGTTTCTTTCGGTAGGCTGTTTTCAAGGGCCTAAAAACAGCTATATCTAATGGCTGTAAGATATGAGATGTATAGGGCGGTAGGTAAACCAGGTAGATGTTATTGGTATAACAGAGATACATGAATTCAGTTGTTGTATGTGATCTATGGCCATCAAGCATCAGTAATCGCGCTGCTTTGGGTGGATAGGTTAGGTTCTTGGGATAAAGGTTTTTGAGCCAAGCCACTGCTATATCGTCATCGGTTCAGCCATTATCTGTTGAATGGAACTGCCAGTCTGTATATGGACGTAGATCTATTAGAAACCACCGCTGTTGAACTGATTTTCCCTTCTAGATAAGCGGTGGCACTGTTGAACCAGTAGAACTGATACACTCGATCAAGGTGACCCAGGCCCTAGATCCAGGCTGTTTTTCTGTAGACTCCGGGCTCTAGCAGATCCTAGGACTAGTCCATTAGATTCTTGGCCTTCTAGGATACTGATCTCGTCCATATTGCATCTATTGACCGGTTGGATAACATTGATCTCTGGGAGAGATAGATATCTAAACCAGTGTTTGATTATGTCAGTTAAGGCTCCGTTGATCCATTAGGAATTGATAGGCCTGGCTCTATGGACCTTAGTAGACGGATTTCGACGTATAAAACATTGAAACCAGTTATTCCCAAGGCCCTGTTGCCCTCCTTGTATACGTAGTATACGTTCAGCAAATTCCCTGACTTATGCATGGGTTGGTGGGAGCCCTAGCGCAGCTTTCACTTGAATCCAGCTAACAAAATGGTTCTCTTGAGGTGGGGAGAGATTCTGCTTGCTGGCAAAAGCTGTAGACCTTGGTTGATGGCCTTGGATCCGGTTCTGTAGAGTCGACCTTAGGACGCCCCAAATCCGGGCAGCTGTCTTGATAGATTGCCCATTTGCAATGGCTTCTAAGGCCTGATTGACTTTATTCTCCGTATATTTGGGCATAATTGATTAAAGTAGTTATGCTTAAGGTCTGGTAAAAGGAATAAGAATTGGTGAAAATATCGTGGAGTGCCCAGATGTGGGTGAGCGACGTTATACCTTCTTTTGCACAGTTTGACTATAAGAAGGGATGATCCTTCGGGGGATGATCAGGAGGTTATGTGTTATGTCGAGCAACATTATCAACAAAGATCGGCATAGAAGACTTCAAGTTTAATATACAGTAATTGATCTACAATGCACAAAATAAGCCATCACCTGGCCATATCTGAAGCAGCAACATAGCCAAAAGTCATCCCAGGCCCAATGGTACCCCCAGAGCCAGGATACCTGGATCCAAACACACTGACAGTGGTATTACCCGCTGCGTACAGGCCTTTGATGGGTTGACCTTCCTTGTTCAGAACCCTAGCACGCTCATCAGCGACGAGGCCGCCCTTGGTGCCAATATCTCCGGGGTACATCTTGACCGCGTAGAAAGGTCCTTGCTCGATGGTGCCCAAGTTGGGATTTGGTCCATGGCTTGGGTCACTAAAAAATTTGTTATAGGGATTGAGGCCGCGTTGGAAATCCTCGTCGACACCGTTCAGGGCAAACTTGTTGAATCGGTCAACTGTTTCTTGAAGTCGGTGCTCGTCGACGCCAATCTGTTTGGCTAGGCCACGGAGACTTGAATCCTTGTGCAAGAATCCCGACCTGATGGCAGATTTGGGCGTGATACCTGGGATGAGACGACCCAGCATGTACTTCCTACGGTGAGGGGAGTCAATAATGAGCCAGGAATGGACGGCGGGATTTTCTCTGTTCCTTGCCAGCATGTTGCTGCCGGCGTCACAGTAACACTCAGACTCATTGAAATACCGTCGTCCGGACTGGTCGATAACGATCGAGTGAGGGAATGAGCGGGCGTAGACGTCCAAGGAGGCCTTCCCATTGTTAATCAAGGCTGGCATCCACCAAGCGTGCTCCATGAGGGCTATATCTGCACCAACATCCATGGCAGCATTGATGGCATCGCCTTTGTCCTCCGGTGTAGTCAGACTCCATGAAGGATCGGTGGGTTTCTGCAGAAATCGCTCTCGCATCTCTGAGCTCTTAGAGAATCCACCAGCGGCGAGGACGACTCCTCTCTTGGCTTGGACCCTGAGCATTTTCCCATCGCGTTCGACGAGAGCGCCAACCACATCGCCAGTGGGGGTTGTGAGAAGCTTATTCAATCCGGCGTCAGTCCAGATCTGCGAGCCAAGGCCTAAATTTATGTGTAGGAGTTGAGCAACCAGCGCAAGTCCGGCGGAGGAAGGCTTCTCTCCGCGGATAATGGCCCAGAGTGGTCTTAGCACAACCATCTGTATAACCTTGAGGAAGTCCCCCATAGAGGCTCCAGCTCGAAACAGAGCGCGCGACTCCACAGCGTTCATGACGGGCTGCCAGTCGACGGGCGTGCGCAAACGGGTCCGCCATACAGCGTCCAGCTTTTTAAGGTCGAATTGAGCCGGTGCTAAGCTTCTGCTTGTAACTCTCGCGCCAGGCTCCAAGGCATGGTAGTCAGGGTAGGGCAGGTCAAGGCTCCATTTGAAACCCTGATCATCGAGGAACTTGGCCATCTTGGGACTTTCTTCAAGGTACGCGGCTCTTCGAGCTGGAGTGCTGGCTGGAGCGCCCTCTTTGACAATAGAGTCGACATAGGTCGCTGCGTCTTGGGGCGAATCGTAAACTCCTCGTCGAGGTTGAAGATGGTTGCAGGGAACCCATGCGGCGCCGCCAGAGTAACCCGTCGTTCCTCCGACTTTGCTAGTCTTCTCTATAACAAGGGTGTCCATCTGGAGAGATCGACTTCTGGCTGACGCCGTCAAGCCTGCGGCCCCTGAACCCACAACTAAAACATCCGTGACGTGATCAAAGGGGCCTGTTCTTGCATCGGCAACGACAGAGGCGGTCCGAGCTTGGTGGAGGTACCGAGGGCTTCTCAGCGGTTGAGGGCTTTGCGTTGGATGCCTTGATATTCTCACGCTTGACGAGGCCAGCCGCCGTACATAAGCGGAAGAAACAGGAACTGTCATTCTTTTTTCTTCTTTTTTCTTTTTTCCACAGGACAGAAGCATATAGAAAAGGAGGTGGACAGGTCAACGCTGAGAGTGAGTGACAGGCCAATATGTAGAAGGAATATAGGGTATGAGTGCACTACCCCATGATGCCGGAACGGGGTACGGGGGCCCGGGCTTCTCGGATCCTAACAGGGGGCCAGAGAAAGCTGTGGATTAATTCGCTAGCCGTTTGTGGAATAAATGACTTGTCTAAGGGTCCTTCGGTACTTCTAGATATCTGAGGAAGGGACCAGGGCCAGGGCCGGTGGGCTAAATGGATGTCGGTGGTAGGGATGATGTAAATATGGCGTAATTTGATTGTTGATGTTTCGTCTCCTGAGGTCCAGGTAGAGTAGATACACAAGGTGTCAAGCTGTCAATCAAGGGGATACCAGGACGGCTATTTGGCGAACGGCAGACACACATTAGATTGATCAATCACTACACAACATCATTCAACATCACATGAATATACACAATCATCCACAATTGACTGTATACACGCTGTGTCTAACACAAGCAGCATGGCCGACCCCTTTCGGAGTTACGCGTTCCGGGATTTATCGACTTCTCTAAGTCCGCATAGCAACAAGGCGATCAAGAGAAGAGTCGACGGTACATGCATCAGACGAATCGATCAATTCTGCATTATTCCCGAACCGTCTACCTAATTGGGGGTATGCTTGGCAACATTTTTAATGTGTCGCATCGCAATAGGCGTGGCGTCCGTGTATCTGGGGATGTCCTCGAACAGTTCGGCTCCGATCCTTCCATTCATGGCGGTATCGTAATCCTCATCGGACGAAAAGACGAAGGTTGCCTGTACTTGGAAGGGGCTCTCTTCTCCAAGCTTAGCCACGTTCCAATCAACAAGTGTTGGGCCGAAGAGCTTCTGAGACAACGCAACGTGCGTCTTTGTGTAGTATTCGAAGTCGAATTTTGCATCTCGAGGATACAGAATCTGGAGGCTTGTGGGTGAGCTCCTCCATGCGATGAGGTATATGCTTAGCTGCAAAACTCACCGTCCATGTGACTGCCATGGCGTTTGTTTGACCACTTGACCACTCCTCAGGTGGATCCTGCTCCAACTAAGGTCCACGAGAGAGAAACACGAGAGACAAACTTATTATATAGGTACCTCGCTTGACTCCTCAAATCTCTCATGTGCATGTGGGCCGCGTCCATTGGCTAATCGTGTAGCAACAGACTCTGAACGCAGCGGGGATGGCGTAAGTCCGGCATCTTCAACGGGATCGGCCTCTTGGAAGGTCCCGGTGAACAAAATTTTCCCGAAACACGGCCAGAAGCTGCTGTCCGTTCCGTATTTACCGTACCTCGGTCGGCCAAGCTAAGCCAAGTATTGGGTTCATATACCAAGCTAATAAATGAGGGGACCTTAAGTATTACCCGACGAACCTTAGACCCGAAGCGACTCAGGACTGGAGCAAACTGGAGCTGCAGCTGACTGGGGCCGTCGCGGTGTTAGGAGATTAGTTTTGCCGAACGGGATGTAAGGCCATGCCGGAACCCACGCACCGAGACTCGTGTCATAGCTTCATAGCCCCGTCATTAGCTTCCAAACTTAACCCCGTCCTTATTTCCGCTCGATAAGTACCAGGTTTCGAATATACACCGGATTATGTTGACCGTGAGCCCTCAGAAAGCGAGCTGGATGGTATAGAGTTAGTTCCTGATGTGATCCGTGGTGCTTAAATACCAATCCTCGCCTGTCCAATACCCAAAGGAACAACAACAAAGGACAAAAATAGTGAAGTCTGCCACTACCCCCTTTCACAAATCATCTATCTACCTTCACCGAACCCACAATGGCCTCATTCTCTGGCAAAGTCGTTGCTATCACGGGTAAGCTGATCTGATTAGGGGTTCAAGACGACACGGTACTCACTCGGTCCTAACTCTACATCTACATAGGTGCCGCATCCGGTATAGGCTTCGAGATTTCTAAGAAGCTCTTGGCTGGGGGTGCACTCCTGTCGATTGCCGATAATAATGAGTCCAACTTGCAGTCTGCTGCCGCTCAGCTTAGGGAGCTCGGTGGACAGAGTAGTACTGTGCTGACTACTCACCTCGACGTCAAGAAGCGCTCGGATGTTGATGCATGGGTCCAAAAGACCGTCTCAGTGCTCGGTGCTCTCCACGGCGCCGTTAACTTCGCGGGTGTCGTCAACACGAACATGGGCGTCGAAGACATAGTCGATTCAGATGATGCTACCTATGACTTTGTTATGGACGTCAACTTGCGTGGCGTCTTCAACTGCATGCGAGCCCAGTTGAAGTACATGGAATCTGGAGCTGCTATAGTCAATGCATCCAGCGCTTCAGGCCTCATCGGATTCGCAGGCGGCGCTCCCTATACAGCTAGCAAGCATGGTGTGTCTGGCTTAACGAGGACCGCAGCCAAGGAAGTGGGCAAGAAGAATGTTAGAGTCAACGCTGTGGCTCCGTACGACATCCCTCTTAGCCTTTCGATTACGAGGACTAACTTTGCAATAATAGTGGTTATATTGTCAGCCCTATGACAGCCATAGCGTCCAAAGCTATGAAGCTTGCACCTGATGAGATGGGACCCGTTCAGGCAGCTGCCCTTGGCCGCCCTGGACAGCCTCACGAAGTTGCCAACCTTGTCCTCTTTTTGCTGAGTGATGAGTCTTCCTATATGACTGGAACTGTTATCCCAATTGATGGTGGTTTGATCTGCTAGGTTCTACTCGGTACCTTTGTCTTCAACTCCTGTCTGATACTCTGCTTAGACCTAATGTAAAGAGAGAATTTCTTCGGTTTTGCTTCCGCCTCTGTTTGCCATTCGTCGCAAGTAAAGTAAAATCCGAAGGGATGTGCCGCTCCCTTCGTATCTTATGAAGGAAGTGTAGATTAGATCGGAGCATATTTGACGTTGATGTCAAACGGCGCTTGCAATCTACAGACACTAGACCTATTTGTCTTGAGAATTCATCGTTCTTTTAGACGTACTCCTTCCCCACTGTAAGGAGGTTCATGTGATTCAGTTCGAGGTCTGACGTAAGAGCGTTTATGTACGGGCAAGAGACAATGGTCTGCCCCTGAGAACTCGTGGCCGAACGTGATGGGTAAGTCAGAGCCCCCCCTTTCGGACCCCCCCCACTTTCGGACCCCCCTAAAAACCGCCTCCCAAATCCACCACCCCTATCTTCAATCCTCTCCTTCTTCCACAACTCCACTGACTTCAATATATGAGGCTATAGAATTTGTACTTTCAGCATCGCTGCTTTCATCAGAACTAATAGTTTTTTCTGAACCGTCTGTTTGAGCCCTCTGTATGTCTCTAATCTTAGCGAACGTTGAATTTGGACTTGTTTTGACCCTCTTTCTTTTCTTTGGGTTTTTTCCTTTAATTTGGCTTTCTAGGGCCTGAATCCTTGCTTAGGTAATAGCTAGCTTAATATTCTTTTAGTCAAAGGCTTTTAAAACCTTTTAGAAAAGAAGTCGCTGTGTTTTAGTATGTTGATCAATAGTGTTAGATTAGTAGATCTGGTCCTAAAGGTCCTTAGCCTTCTTTAGTATTGCCTAATCTACACCAGAGATACCAGAAGCTAAATTAGGTATCCTAGGTGTTAAAGTAGACTTTATTAAAGCCTGTAGTGTATAGATAAGGTCCTAAAAAGTCTGACCTGGCTAGAGAACTGTATCCTTAAGGAGGAGGGGGCTTATAAGAGGTTTAGCGATATTTATAGGCCAAAGTCCAGCAGCCTTCTAGCCACTTTTAATATTCTGGCTTATTAAACCACTTATTCGGGCTTTCTGATAACAGCAGAGAAGATTTCTCTTTCTAACTACTGTAGAATCAGTAGCTAGGACTAGAAAATCAATCTCTTTCCGATATTATGCCTTCAAGGGGCTGAATACAGCTAAATCTAAGGGCTAGAGGACATAGGATATATATAGAGGTAAAAAAAAAAGGTGAATATAATGCTCAAAGCATGTACATATAAACTTATCTGTTATATAGCTTCTATGGCTATCTAAGATAAGAAGACAAGGCTCCTTAGGGTCCTTTGGCTAGGAGTAAGGGATAAAGACCTTCTTAAGCTATTCTAAAGCAGTATTATCAGTAGTCCACCTATTCTTAGTTACTGTAAACTGCCAGTCCTTAAAAGAACTTAGATCTTATAAAAACCACTGTTACTGAACTGATTTTCCCTTAAAAATAACCAGTAGAGGGAGGGCTTAACTAGAGGCTGAGATATATTTGATAAAAGAGGTCTAAAGTTAAGATCCAGGCTGTTTCTTTTAAATTAAGCACCTCTCAGTACTTCTAAGGACTAAACCATTACCTCTATAGCCCTCTATTATACCTGATTTGTCTATATTCTATCGGTTTTCTGGTTTGATCTTCTTAATACCAGGTTATTAGAGGCATTAGAACCAGGGCCGAATTACCTTAGTTGTTGTACTATTAATACGCTGAGAATCGATAGATTTACCTCTTAAGGTCTTTATAGAGGGGTTTCTCTTTAAAAAAGCCTCTAGCTATCCCTTTCTAAGTAGTTAGGTATCTCCTTGTGCTCTTAGGATCCTCTCAGCAAAAATTCTGACTTATACATAGGTTAGAGGAAGTCCTAGGGCGCCTTAGGTCAGAACCTATGTAGTTAGAAGGTCTTCCTGGGTTAGACTGAGTCTCTGGAAGCTAGCGAAAGCTTCTTTTTTAGATTGTTAGCCATGTATCCTGTTTATAATGGTCGTTTTCGGGATACCCCATTCTTTGGAGGCCTTAGATTTTGACATCCCATTTGCAACAGCATTAAGGGCATCTTAGAGGTCTTCTTCGGTATATGTCTTCATTTTTGATAGAAAAAACTGAATTTAAATCTTAAAAAAGTTTAAATTCGAAATAGTAGAGATATAAGGGTTTAAAGTTGAGGTGGACTGAAATGGCGGTGTGCATTTGGGGGGGTCCGAAAGTGGGGGGGGTCCGAAAGGGGGGGCTCTGACTTAGATGGTGGCCCGTTAAGGGCTGAGAATTTTCTCTGCTGGGTGGGAATACAGGGCCGTGTAAGTACGGTTTAGCAGATTCCGGTGAGACCCTAACTTCCGCTGGCTTCAGCGAAGCTTGGGTTGGTACCCGCTCGATTCTCATGCCCTTATTGCCATAATAGCGGAGAGCGTTGACAGTCGGCCGGCGGGTAAAGCCCGCGTTAGATCCCTGGGTACCATTCTCAACAGCCATGGTTATGATGAGGTACAAGTCTCGTGTTACAAGTGTAAAATGAAGATTGTGGGCTTTGAATGGCGCAATCTCTCCCTGGCAATGGTTCTGCCTTTTCGTAAATAATCACGCCAGGCTATTCAACATATATTGCGGGACTTTTACGAGAAAGCGGTAGACCAGTGCCGTACTCCTGCCGGAGCATTGGAAGGACACGACAAGATGCCAGGCCTATCTAGGTACCTCCGTCCCGGGGTTCCCCAACTTCGCCATGTTGTTCGGACCGAATTCAAGTCCTGCGCACATCTCCACGATCTTCGTGTTTAGAGGCCCAGGCCGAGTATATCCCTCGAGCCCCGTTAACCGGCCGCGTGAGGACCATTACGGTCAAGAGGAGCGCAAAATATTACGACAATAACTGGATCCAGCAAAAACTTGAGGACGGTATGTGGCACCAGGCGTGCAACAACTGGACAACGAACGAGCAGCGGAGGAACTGCACCACGCTTTTCGTTCGTTCTGGTGGAAATTATACTCGCCGATATTCCGTAACTATATTCTAACTGTGAGTTGTGCCTGAGAAGCGTTTTCAGGAAGCCAACACATCGCATTATTCCCTATCCTATTCCGTTAACAGACTATTAGCTCATCATACTACTATGCTATAAGGCCGTGATCATCATTATGAATTCTTGGTAGTCCTTGGCTTATTATTATTCCCGTAACAGAAGAAGCTACAACTTAGGAAGTTCCTATGGGCTCTTAATCTCCACCAGCAGTTTACCTACACGCTGTTAGTCAAGTCTCATACCAATTGCACCCCTAGGACCCAAAAGACTTACCGGTATTAACGCCCTTAAACAGGTCATGCAGGGCCTTATCCGCAGCCTCAAGCCCCCCCTTAATAACCGTCTGCTCCACCTTAAGCTTCCCCTCCTTGGCTCACTTAGCCACCTCCTGCCTAGCCTCCGGGTGCTCGTTGATAAAATCAAAGATGATAAAGCCCTGCATCTTGATGCGCATGGCGATAACGTTGGAGATGTTCTGGTCTAGTTAGAACGCGGGTATCAGGGTCTCAGAGCGATATTTAGGCGGCATACCTTAGGACCCTTAGGGTCCGTGGCGTTATACTGGCTGATGCAGCCGCACATGACGAACCGCGCGTTTTGTTTCGCATGCAGCAGAGCGCCAGGCCGAGGATCTCACCGCCGACTACACCGCACCGTGAGCCAATCAGAAACGCACACCCTCGAAGCAGGCCAGTAGCATACCGTTGTCGAAGTAAACGTCAATGTGGTCCTTCGTCGCCATAAGGGACTTCTTAAAGTCCGCGTCCTTGTAGTTCAACCCGACGTCAAAACCCAGCTGCTCAGTAATATACTTATCTTCTCCTCGCTGCCCGCAATGCCAATCACCCTCGCCCCCTTTATCTTCGCAATCTGCCCCACTACGCTCCCCATCGCCCCAGCAGCACCGTTCACCATGACGGTCTCGCCGGCCTTGGGCTCGCCGATCTTGAGCAGGCCGAAGTAGGCCGTCAGACTGGTCATGCCAAACACGGTGAGCAGGTCAGCTATGCGCGAGGGGTCGAAGTCCTCGGTGGGGACGTCAAACGCCGGGGGTCGACGACGGTATACTCCTGACAGCCCCAAAAGCGCGGACGATAGTGCCAGGCTTCACGGAGTCGTTATTGGAGGGAACAACTCGCGCGACAGTGGCGCCGCGCATGACGCCGCCGACGGGCACAGGGGGAACGTAGGACCTCTTGTCTTTGCGGGTGCCAGCGAGAGTCTGCTTCTCATCTACGCTGGTCTTTCGCTTGGAGAGGCTCACGGCTTACCGCCGAGCCAGCCGCGCATAGCAGGGTCCAGGCTGAGGTAGATATTCTCAACAAGAATCTGGCCGTCCTTAAGGCTGTCGCGGCTAGGGATCGGCTCGGTCTTGCGGCTGAAGGTCTTTCCAGGCATGATGTCGCCGAAAGGGCTCTCGGCCAGGACGAGTTGAAGGTTATCACCGCCCATTGTGTCTGCTGTGTCTTATTTTGCTTCCGTTGTCTGATTCACCAATTCTGTGAAGATTCGAAGGCACAAGGTAGTTGATATACAGCGAGGTAGGACCAGAAGAGAGAAGGAGATCCTGACACAAGAGGTGACGAGCGGCCTTCCTAAAGGGCAGCACCAGCTATGGCACAGCGCAGAGCACGCACGCGGTGATCACAAACCCCGCCGGGCAGCTAACGGGACCGATTGTTGCCCTGTCTCATTTCGCTTTGGCACAGAATTTGTCACCATTCTCCACAAGTCATATTAAAGCTGTCCCGACATTTTGTCAGACTCTCCGCTCTGGCCCAGGTTGCAAGTAGAAGTAGTTGTTTGAACTGGGAATTCCGCTACCATCTCAAGGCGGCTCTCGGTGTCATTATATAACAGCTCCGTAGCTGTGGGGCGCCTGATACACTGGCGCCGGGCGGGTATCAGACGCCCCTCGGCTACGGAGCTAACTCATTCCGTTCCTCCGCCCCGACGGAGATGGGTCTGTCCGATCTCCCGTGCAATGTTCCACTGGAGAGTGTTGCGTTTTATACCCCACACGACGCGTTTAAGATGGAAAACACGTGTTGGTTGTTGTACAGCTGCATTCCACCCAGGTACCTCTCCTATTAGGTGTGATGTTTTGACACCACCCCCTCAACCACACCCTTTTCTTTGTACACTTGTCCGCTGTCGCTGCCGCTTCTTCTAGTGCTGGCATACATCCTGGCAGCGACTCTACTTTTGTCGTTTCAACGGTCTTAATGGCCATGTTGACGGGGTCGTCCTTGGCCTCGCTGTCCGGGAACTGGCCGGTGGCCGCAATGGCTTGTCCACGTACTCGCGTGCCAGAGTACGTGTCTTCTCGACGCCTTCACTCTGCATGACGACTTCTCGAACCTGTTCGCGTGAGAATTAGTCAGTGAGGAGCCTTTACAACGAATGAGGTGCTCAAAAAACAAGTACCCTAAATGCGGTGACCGCCGTGGAAGTTAGCCCCAGAATAAAGAAGAGCCTGAAGAAAGGTGACCGCATCGTCGGCTTCACTCATGGCTCTAATGTCGGGCAGCATAATAATAGTACATTTGCTGAAAATGTTGCCACTAAGGGGGATTGCTGCATGTTATTCCGACCCTAAATAAGCCGCCATACTTGCTTGGTATTGGTGTTGCTACAATTGGGCAAGCTTTGTGCCCGAGTTTGGGCCAACCCATGCCCGGACGCCTAGCTATTTAACTGTTACGCCTATGAGATATAACCACTATCTCGCGTCAAAGCTCTAGGTGCTCCTGTAATGAAGTTTTATTTGGCATGGATATACCGGTCCTGTGACATCAGTGAACTTCCTGTTCAAGGGAGAAGCCACTACTGTCAACTCTCCTGAATCTCGTGCTGGAGGATAAGACATCACCATAATCACTTCGATCTTGGGCACGCTAGGGCTTGGAGCACAGGCTGACAACGAGGGCAAACATGAGATGTCACAGAGAGAACAGTGAAACTCCGCTGAAAGATGACCGCACCTTGCTGAATCTGTTCAGGTCCACAAAAACGGATGTAATTAGAGACGTTTCGATGCAGGGGTGGTCGGGTAAATAAGGTTCCGACGGCGTGCTGTGTAATCTCCGACGAGCAAGAATAACGGTGCCGAGCATTCCGAATCACCAGGCGATGCAAGAGCACATTCCTCGAGTAAGTCGGCAGATGATAGTCAGGTCTTAATTTACGCTTATCGCTGACAAATTCACGGCCATCTGCCTGAACTCCGTTCGATCACGCTCAATGCCATGTGCTTGAAGATATTTGTAACCCACGCATACCACCCTTCGTCCATGGCTCATAATCCATTGCATTTAAGAACACATTTTGCACGGTCTGCCCCTAACGGAGAACATTCACCAGTGCCGCCATAAATTGATCCCTACTCACAATATTTGCAATGGCCGGACTAGTGAGCGTTTCAGCCCAAATCAACGCAGCCGTCACTGACATCTGGTAGGTCACCGGGGCCACCGGCATGATAGGATTCAAGATCTTGGTCACTCTTCTGGAAAGTGGATACAAAGTCCGAACTGCTATTCGCAGTCAGAATAGCTTTGACAAAATCTCGGGTCTCGATGCTGTAGCTTCCTACAGGTCTCAAATTGAGGCGGTCATTGTCCCAGACATGACAAAGCCTGGGGCGTACGACGAGGCCGTCAAGGACACCAGATTTATCGTTCACGTCGCGTCTCCATTGGCTGGAAACACTCAAGGCAACGATTTTGCTGCCGAAATCGTCCAGCCTGCTATCCAGGGCACTATTGGAATCCTGGAATCGTCCATCAAAACGACTAGTGTTCAGAGAATTGTCATTACCGCCTCAGTCGCTTCTCTTGCAACTGTGGAGAAACCTACCGATGGTGAGTGGCCTGGTCCCGCTTTGTGTCTCTAAGCTGACTCCTCTCAGGCAAATACCATGACCAATTTTCCGCTTACGTTGCCTCGAAAGCCTTCTCCTACCAAGCTACAAAGCAGTTCATCGCCGAAAAGAAGCCGAAATTTGATGTCATCAACATCATGCCTAGTTTCGTCCTTGGCAGGGATGACACCGTAACCTCCGTAGCTGGGATCACGAAAGGTACAAACGGGCTGCTCATGGGTCCACTTCTCGGCCACCCAATAGCACATCCATTGAGCGGCGAAACAGTTCACGTGGCCGACGTTGCAAAGATCCATGCCCTTGCCTTGCATCCCAACGTTGAGGGAAATCAGGATTTTATCGCAAGTGCAGATAATAGATCGACCCAGTGGGGTGATTCGTTTGAGATAGTAAAGCGGCGTTACCCCGAACAATACTCTCGAGGACTATTCAAGTTCGACAATGTAGCGAAGACCGTCACAACTCACCAAGGCTACGACACCACGAAGACTCGTGAGACATTCAGCATTAGCTTCAAGACCTTTGAAGAGCAAGTCACGTCGGTGGTGGATCATTTCCTCGAGCTAGTCGAGAAACAAGAAAAGCCATAGTGGGGTATCAAGGACAACTTCAGCTGCTAGATAAATTTTCTCGTGATAAATACTTCGAAACAAAGGTGTCAGTGAAGTGTTACCCGGCCAGTACAGGTTTAGCATGGGTTCTGTTTGCTACCTGGCCTAATAGGCAACTCGCAACCAGATCCTTCAACGAACAACCATGCCCGCCCGGCTTCCCTAGCCAGCCTCCCGAGTTTTCATGCATTCTGCGTCCGTTTTGTCCACCATGCCTTTGCTGACTACTTTGTAAAGAAAATGGTAAGCTATTAAGGCCCGGTAGACGGGATCCCCGTTGCCAAATCTCAACTGGACAGAACATATATGCCTGTTACGCATTTTCTTCCTCATTGGGGGGTTTTCAATGCCCCCAATATGGTCTGGCCCAATACGGAAAGACGATAATCACTATGATAAAGTGTGGCAGTCTGTGGCTTTTCTCCATGTTGCAGGAAAAGTCTGCTTTGGTTGGCAATTTCAATCCATTTGTCGTGTCAATCCTAAAGCAATCTATTATAACCCTTCCATTCTCTATATACACCGAGGTAACGTTCTCCCAGCAGCGACCCTGAGGGGCGGGGTTGGCACTCAGGGCGTGGGGTGAGAACAATCCTCTTCGTATTTAAGACAGGAGTGTACTGCTACGTATAATAGATGGGATACAGGAGAAGCCACCGCTAACACCCTTATCAATCCATCCGCGTCTGCTCTTTCTCCGAAGCACCGGTAAGAAGTAACCGATATTTCCTCTCTAACATTAAACTCAGAGGATCGAAATATACGCTCAGTTCTGTTAACAAAGTTAAGTTACGATCATGTGCGGTTTTAGTTTTAAAGAAACAAAGCACTGGTTTAAATATCATCATTATTGTTTCGGTGGGGTGGCGGAGCTACTGATAATGACTCGTAAGAAGCTGACCGCTAGAGGCAGGTGGACGGACCTAAGCTTAAAATGACCCGGACGTTGTTCCCGGATTCCGGGGGCCGCGCGGGACGACCCCGGTTGGGGGGGAGGGCAGCAGACCCGGCGCTTACAGGCCGAATTTAGCGCTCCGTTCTGACAATTTGGTCCTGTGGTTCCCTGGAACCACTGCCGCAACAGCATAACTCGATGATAGTTAAATATATACATTACAGCGTAATCATAGAGTCGGAAAATATTAAGTGGGTGTGGTGTGGCCGGACCCTCGATTTCTCTACGCTGTTGCTTTGTCAGCTGGGCCGGGCTTGATCTGACCCCCTGAATGGGGGTCAGCCCTAGTCGGCACCCAGGTATATTTAGATGGGGGAGGCCCCAATGCTCAAACCAATAATGGACAAAACTGCTTTTCCCCTGATCAGGGAACCGACGGAATGCGAGGTTCGAGGGACCATTGTGTGATATATGAGCCGAACAAATTCACCTACTACCCGCGTGGGCCAATTTTGACCGGACACTCCTGAAGCTAGACATTGGACCAACACCATTCAGACTGGCCGTCGCGCTGAGCTCGGTTCTATGGGCTCCTTGAAGTCTGATCAGAGAACCGCCTCGGTCTGAGGGGTCTTGCGCACAACCTCATCAAGGTACGGCGGAGCTCAATAGGCGCGGCGGCACCCACGTTGTATGAGTTCGACTTATACGTGGCGCTGTGAGGACGAACCAATCGCGCGGCCTGGCCATACCGCGCTCACTCAGTAGCATTCTATACTTATTCGTCTTATACGTATAATCTAGAAAGAGTAGATCTATGGTGGCGCTGGCGGAACAACAGTCTCGCGCCGTAACAGACTCAGTGTCCGCAGGATTTACAGCAACACACTGAGACCTTGTCTCACTACCCCGCAGCAACTGAAGAGAACCGAATAGACTACACAGAAGGGACGAGACGATAAGGAGTCAGAGGACAGGAGGATAGATACAGAGGAGTAGCGACTGGTAAATCAAACTGGCAAGATCTAACTGTTCTCGCCAGGGGCACGCCTGTCTTAGCGGCCGAGCTATCGAGTGGGAAGGTCGCCGCGACGACACAGTGAAGTTGCAGGGACATAGTCCTCGTCCACGAGAGCCGGCTACAGCGCCACTCCACCCTACAATAGTGGCACTCTTTCTGTCGCTCACCAGGCCCGACACTTGTATGCGGGCAGCCCTTGGTCAGGCTCAGCCCGTAACATCATGAAGGCTGGCCGTTCTGAAGATTGACGTGTGTTCCAAGCTGCTCACATCGTAGGCTAGGAAATGGAAGGCACAGATATAGGAAGCCGAGATTACGGTCAAGAGTCTCGAGAAATACTCTAGGAAAGACCTTGTTATTTTCTCAAGGTTGTAGCAGGGAACTTTGTATTTGTACTAGCTCTGGTCTAAATCACCGCCATTGCCCATCGACAGTCACGTCCTCACATGGAACCGTGAACGACCTGTTTGGATCGCTCTCCCAGGCCACTGTCCCAGAAGTTCCGACATTGACAAATTTGTACTCAAATGACTCCCCCGCCTTGAGATATACGGTGCACGACCACAGGTGATTCGACTCCGTATAGTTGTCTGCGGAAAGCGCCGGTGCGGCCTCGACATTCCAGCTACCCAGTTCAGGAATTGACCCTACAATCTTGACAGTCTCCCCAAACTTCGTCGTGACAATCTGATCGAATATAACGGTAACCTTATTTTCAGTTGCACACGGTACACCAGAGCTAGTTGAAGAAGGCGTAGCCGAAGAGGTTGTAGATGGCGGGACTCCGTCCCTGCGAATAGCAATGTCCGCGCATGAGAGGTAAATCTGCCCAGTCTCAAACGAATTCCACTTGAAGGAAAGCAAGGTATGCTCAGAGGTATACTCTGGGATCCGAATCCTCTTGCTGACTGTATATCCACCCGCAATGGTAGTAGCACACGAATTAAGAGGAGCACCGTCGACTCCCTTACATCTCGCGCCCTGGAATGCCTTACAGGTAAACCAATCGTTCCTCCAGCATGCCTCACCCTGCAAGCAGTCAGGACTAAACTCGCAGTCCTGCCCACTAACATCCGTACAGTTCAAGGTCCCCGCCTCAAAGCAATCCTCAGCGGCCTGCTTCTCAGCAATGCTAGGCAGATATCCTGGAGTGAGGAACTTGTCCACAAGGTCCTGGTCTTGGCAAATGCGGTAGCTGAACATGCCGCCATGGTCGCCGTTATGATCAACGCACCACTGGACTTCAACGACTTGGCCTGGCTTATAGACAGCCACAGGCTCGTTGCCCCAGTCTTCAGAGGGCTGGTTATAGTCGATGCTCACGCGGGCGTTGTACCCGCATGGTCCGCTCCTTCCAACGGCAGCGGCGTCTAGGTCTGGCCAGGACAGGACGGGCTCGAGGATGCTGCACTCAGGGCAGGTGTCGTCGCCAGCCTATAAGTGCGTTAGATGCTCGGAACTGCTCTCCTAAAAGTAAGATATAAATAAGGACTTACTTCAAATCCAAGCCGAGTTCGACTATGGGGTATAGTAAGGTACCCATGCCCTTTAACAGATTGGGCTAGAGACAGAAGACACAGGATATTGAATTGTTTCATAACGTAAGTTAGAACTTATACGGCCCACAAAGTGGACTGCTTTTTGAATAAGAGAGGATATGGCAGGAATTGTTCCTTTGATACAGTAATATTAGCTCCTAGACAGTTGGTATGTATATACCATCGAAATTTGCTACCGATGAGATATTCGCAGTAGCATGATATCGCGCTCTCTATCTATCACTAGCGCAAATCTGGGCATACCGCCGCAGAGTAGTATCGTTGCAGACTGTTACCCTAAAGCTGTACTAGTAGTACTGCCGAATGGCACCAAATACAGCCGAATAATCTCGCCGGGGTAATGCCATACGGCAGCGCCTCCTCGTGACTCCTCGCAACTAAGTTTAAGAGTTTATTGCCTCACGGGGTGCAATGCTACCCTAGGATGCACCTCCCCGACTATCCCTCCCCCAAGCCAATATTGCGGGGATAATGTCCGTAAGTGGGAACCAGGGCGGTGGACGGAATATTGCTAGTGGGCGACGCCTGTAGACACTCCGCCGAGTGATGGAGTCTCTTAAGCTGCGGTCATGCTTAGAAACCCTGACAACTTTGCAGCCACAACTGGAAAAGAGTGGCTTAAGTCGGCGAATCAAGTTATTCCATCTTTCATGACGGTGGTACAGTTTAGGCAGGATGACACTCTGACGATAGCAATCGAGGACACGCTCATCTAAGGCCGCGGACCTTGCGATGTGGCGGGTGGGGTGCATTTCACATTCCTACATCGCATCTCCAAACAGATCAGATCATCTAGTTCTAACACGGCAAAGCAGTTCTTCCGCTGCAGGTGTCTCTATGATAGTATCCAAGCCTTCAACTGTACGGGCCGTCCGTTGCTGCACAGAATAAACGCAGAGGAACTCCCTACTGGTTGTTATCCGGTAGGGACCGTGCCCGCGATTTCTTTCCTGCTCGTTGACCTACACATACTGTGTGGGCGCGGCGTGTCCGGGCTATTCTTCGTTTTTTTTTGTCAGCTAGCCCGAACCGGGTCGAGATTGGGTCGGCCCCGTCCAGCACTGATGCATATATTTAGATAGGGTGAGCCCCAAAACTCGCGAAAGAGAAGCCAAGGGCTTTTTATTTTCCTAATCCGGGGACCCACTGATCGTGAGATTCGAGGGGCCATTGTGTGTGATATGGCAGGGTGATCTGACTTGGTGCCTGCGTGAGCAGGCTTGACTGAATCCGCCCCTATTTCCTGAAGCTAGACATTAGACGAACACAATACAGCGCGGCGGCATCCACGTTGCATGAGTTCGACTTATACGTGGGGGCTGAGAGGACGAACTGATCGCGTTGTCTAGCCACACCGCGCTCACCCACTACTACACAACTTCAAATCCTAATAAATGATTTAGTTGGAACCCTAGAGCAGCCTGGACTTGTATTCGCTGGACCAATATTCATTAGACTGAGTGGTTCTCCAGAGTTAAAGCTTCTGTCGCCTAGATGTAGGTGTAGCCCTTGCTTAGGTGTCTTATTGAGTAAGCTCAGGATGGCCAGCCTGCGCGATATAGCGTTCGTGTCACCGCTTCACGCGCGGGGGCCTTACACCCTTGAGCCTTCCGTCCTTTGACGAGGATACGCGTAGAGCCTCGGTAACCTCGTCCTCCGTTGATCAAGCTGGGGCCTGATCGCAGAAGGAAGCTCGATGCAGCGGCCGTTCAAACGGTTGGTCTAATGTCTAGCGACCGGAGGTCTCTCACGATAGGGTGCCCACGCGGGCTTCGGGTCTTTAGTCAAAACATCACACACAATTGTTCTCGGACCTCACACGCAAGGTGGTTCCTTGATCACGCTCAAATCGGTTGTCCCCCTTTATACCTATTTTACGGGAGGCGGCTTGCGCCGCCTCCTTATATACGTGACGAGGTTGAGTGCTGTTGCAAATCCATCACTTATGCCCCCTCCGCCGTCTATAACGTTCGGCAGCCGGCCAGGTAATATGCCACGGAGGCTAGGAAGCGCTGCTCGCAGAATCGATGCGCATGCGGCGCGGGTGGCGCGAAGTCCCTCTCTCGACGATCCGGAACCCCTACACTGTCACAGTCGCGCAAAGTTTCCTTTCAGGTTCCCGTTGGCCTCGCCGTCCCGGAATCTTGTTACAAGTCCAACCTACACTGAGGCGTGGCGACTTGTAATGACTTATCGGAGCGTTCCCTGAACGTCAAGAGCCGGTGGCCTGGTTGAAATAAGTGAGGTAGCCGTAGGCAGTACTTGATAGGTCGTGTAAGCCGTATTCGCGAGAGACTGTAAGCGAGCTTCCAATTACCAAGCTTTGGTCCTGTTACGTTGCATCTTTGGGCGACACACAAATAGCGACTGAAAGCAGACCACATAGACAGCCGCTAATGTAGAATGGAAATGGTTCTATGTGTGCACACCCAGGCTGTGAACTTATTGGTGGGTGGCGCTTATAGCGCTTGTCATTGTATACGATGTAGTTACGACGGTGTCAAATATGCCGCCCTACCCGATTCCCAGTGGGCCTAGGGTATGCGGTCCTCCATTGCTTCGATGAGAAGTTGAGAAAGGTTGTGATCACCCTGCCTATTCCCGGTAATCGAGGCGTCCCACACATACCAAAGAGAATTCCTAAAGTCCCCCCGGGCATTCTCGATCACGGTCTTCAAGTCCACGCATGCGTGGGTCTGGTCTATGGCCTTCTGCCTCCGTAGAAGGGTGACCTTCTCAAGGCCCTGCAATAAGCCGACTTGCTGGGCGACGGTTCTAAGAGAGGTATTTTCGGACTCAATCTCTATTTACCCAGTTGGGGTTAGCAAGCCGTGTACTACGGGGTGAGAGAAAAGAGTGTGCGCAGCTTACCCACGGTAACCGTTCCACCCAGGCCTTGTATGTTGATTGTTTCCCAGGCCATGTTGTAGGGCGTGAGAGTAATACTGAGAGGAAAATGTTACGGCAGCTGAGGGGTAGAATTGGAGGAAATATTTATGGGAACAAGTTTTCAATCTCTGAATATATAGTCTGATGATAAGGAAGCTGGTTCAGGCTGTACCCCTCATTTTCGTCTCGTATGCCTTACGGTAGCATTGAATGCAGCTACACGGCATAGGCGCTCCTGTGGGGTCAAATGCTTGATTCGGCGCGCAAGGCTTCGAAGGCAGGGCGGACATGAACTGTGCAATATTGGTTGGATATTCCTTCCGGCTTGGCGTGACGTATCTTTTGATTCCGCCACGTCAATTACCTGTGCGGTAATACATCTCATGTCGTTCTCGGCTGACTTGTTGTGGTAGTCAAAGGGGATCAAATGTGGGTGTGGGTGTGGGTGTGGGTGTGGATCCTCTATGTGAATATACTGAGAAACCGATGTGAATCGCTATTGGAAACTGTATACCTGTTTATGGAGGTCTTGGACACACAGTACAGGGGTTCCCCTCAACCATTATGTTACCTGTCTCGCTCCCTTCCTTGTATTTTACCGATTATCGTGTTATCAAGGCGCCTTTCCTCATCGCACCGGGTGATGCCTTGCCCAGTGCAACCACATCACCTTCTTGAGAACGAGCCAGCAACATGTAATAATGGGGAAATCGCCACGTTCTATCCTTCTTGACGGCTGGTGGTATTGGGGTGCCAGCAACACATGCGGAATCAACTTCAAGCCGGACGGCACTGGAGAGGTAGCTTCCTGTAATCCAACAAGTCTCTTATAGTTTATCTCTGACCTCGTGTCAAGTTGGTCTGTGGTCACGGAATGTCCCTTTTTATAGCAGCAATATTCGATTGGAAGCCCTGCGCAGACCGGGACACGGCGGCGCTTGAGCACATTGTCGACGGCGAAGCCGATATCCCTCCAATCGACATCGCACTGACTCTGACCGAGCGTCGCATGCCACAATATGGAGAGATGTCGACGGAGGGATGGCAATTGCACGACAGCATCCTCGCGCCGGAAGCCTTCCGCTGCAAGACGTACACCATCCGGTTGGGAAACGGCACCTTCCCCGTCGTCGGGAAGACTTCCTCGGGACTTTGTCATTGGTATTCCCTTCGTCTACATTTCGAGCCATCGCCGTATCCACCGCTCAAGGAATGGTTTCTGAAGCGGCCAGCAGACATACACGAGTACTGGGAGAGAAAGTACTTCTATAGACAGGAGGTGGACGGTGATAGATACTATGATCCAGAGATGGGGTTCTCGAGGCGAGAGGAGGTAGAACGGATCAGGTTTAAACTGGCTGGAAAAATGGCGCTTTGAGGTGGGTGTGTTGCATCCGATTCGTCGGCCCGGGGGCGGGAGATTAACGATTGCACAGAGGATCGGAAATTCACACGACTCGGCGATCGTCTTGTTTATAATGGCTCCTTTACACGTTTGCATATGTTCTAGAATGCATCAAGCAAGCATCATTAGACAATGCGATAAGTGCCTAACGGCTATCTACAGTTTATATTTACGCTTCCGAGGAGCTACTTACATACATGCCTTCACTAAGGTAGGACTGGGCGTATAACGGGTAACAACTGCCTAGTGCAGATTCAACCGCATCCCGGCATGGGAACTAGATAATGGTTCTCCATACACTTTCAAGCACACTGTATCTCTTCTACCCGTCTTGGATGGACTCTTTCACCGAAGAGTCTGACCTTCCACTTGTGCAGCTCGTGAGCAGACGGGTGAAAAATACTTCCTTCCGAGATCACGGCAGCTACAGATGGGCCCAGAATGGTATATTCATTTATTGTTTACTGCCTTCTGTTCCCACATACCTAACCCAGCCCTTCTGTTGGAATGATAGGTCTCTCCCAGTATCGTGAGATGTGATATTTTTGCTGGCCGCCCGAATGAGCTTTGTGGAGAGCTGTGACAGGCTTTCGCGATCCACGAAGCGCCCACAGGTTTCAAGTTCCAGAACGGCACCGGAGAACCATGGTTGAGGTTCTCGGCAGCCCACATCTGTAAGGGTACCAATATGTTCCTAAAGTTGTTAGATTACAAATTACGGGATATCTCGCAGGGCATTTTATTCCGCAAAGCCCGGCCACTCAGCTTGTGGGGGTGGGTTTGGCTCCGTTATGGCACGAATGCGTCCTTTGATCCCCCTCTAGTTCGTGCTCGACAGGTCCTCCAGTATAAAAAGCTATGTCCGTTACCTCCGCACGATCACCGCCTGGCGGGATTGGTTCCGGCTATCCCACCCGCCCACGAGTACGGCGTCCCGGCCAAACGCGAAACATGAGAATGCAGTAAAACAAAATTCCAGATTTTTAACAAAGAGAAGGGAATCACATCGCTCCTGATCAAGTTCATCCTACGCAACATCATCGAGTCTTCGTAACACTTACGAAAGGGCTCTAACACTCCGTGGAGCTACATTCCCGCCGCCTTCTATTAATCCAAATCTCCACACCGGCAACCCGTATGTTAACCGATGGGGAACGGGATTCCTGAATTTACTATTTTCGCCGGACAGTGCACCACTCCAGGGGCTGTTGCGCTCTCGCGAACGGTCCCACCCAAGGTGCCATTAAAAAATTGGGTCCGTAACATACGCAATTGGATGTTGGCGAATAATTAACACTTGGCGTACAGATGTAGTGAAATAGATTATTAACAGGGCATGAGTAATATGGCTGGTGGAAAGCAGATTACCAATGCAGCCCTTAGAAATCGCTTTTTCCTCTCATAATACTTTGCAGTCGCGAGAATAGGGACTCTATGGCGACTAGTCGTGAGAAGAACATATAATGGGCAAGGTCAGGAAGAGCTAATCTGGGAGCCTTCACTTACCAATGTGGTACAAACTAGCATCGAGAGGAAACGAAAATATCGAACGTCTTTAATCCTGTAGTACCTCGTCCTACAACACCATGCCTTGCATAACAGAAGCTCCGGAGCGCCAGGATTCCACGTCCACCATCGCCGTTCCCCATCTGCCACTTAAACCGGCCATCGACCACAACGGTATATCTCGTACAGTCCTCGCTCGACACAGCACGCGGGCTTTCTGCTCCCAGCGACAGGTACCTATTTCTGTGGTGGAAGACTGTCTCCGCCTCGCCCAGCACTCGCCTTCGTCAACAAACCTCCAACCCTGGCGCCTGACCCTGGTCTCTGGAACCGCCCTGCACCGGCTCTCCAACGCGCTCACATCAGCCTTCCGCAGTGGCACTGAGCTCCAGCTTCCCGCCATTCCAGCTGCATACCAGCACTATCGCACCACCTTGGGGCAGCATGTCTATGGGCCCGAAGGGTACAACATCCCACGCGGAGACACAGCGGCGCATATGGAAGCTGTGACGCGCAACTTCAACTTTTACAATGCGCCTTTAGTAGGCGTGGTGGCTGTAGATGCGGAACTCTCTGATGCCGATGTGCTGTCCGTAGGTGCATGGGTGCAGACGCTCTTGTTACTGCTGACGGAGCGGGGCCTCGGGACTCAGGTCTCCGTGAGCCCAGCGGGGTATCCAGATATTATACGGCAGGAGCTGGGCATTGCAGAGGATAAGAAGATATTATGTACTATAGGTATAGGGTATGAGGATGAAGGGCAACGCATTAACAGACTGAAGATGCCACGAGACGAGTGGAGGGATAGCGTTAAATTCATCACAGAGTAGGGGGGTATCCTTCTAATCCTTTACTTTAGTATGAAAATAGACTACAAGGCCTGTAAGGGTATACACCATACTATATCATACAGTCTAGGATCAGTAAATAAACAACACTATTAACCTAGGATTAGCTTTCTAATATATATATATATATTATAGTATATATTAGCTATAACTTATATATCTGACTAGATATTTTAGAGAATAATTATATATACACTGAAATTTTACTAACCACCCTGACCTAGAATAGGCTCACCAGAAGGAACCTCTCTAGGACTTTTGCCAATACGATTAAGACTAGTAAGGTAACCCGGTCCTCGACAGCCTCTGTCCATTTCCTAGATAATATTGCAGGTTTGTAAGCAGTGAGAACGCTACTGCTGCTACAGCCAGTGCCACGATCTGCGTCCACACCTGTTGATACACCAGGGCGTCCTCCTTGCGGAAGATCTGCTTGCCGGTCTCTCTGTGTATCTTGAGATGTGATATCTTTGCTGGCCGCGCGAATGAGCTTGGGTGCTAACGCTCGGGGGAAGTGTTAGAACGAGTTACGAGACGGCGTTTTCGGCCCACGCGAGAGCCAACCTGGCACGCTGGAGATACTCCTCCGGCGTAGTATAGCTTGACGTCTGTTCTTGGTTGCTGTTAAAAGCCTTATGGCTCTCCTGATCACCCGCTCACTGTCCTTGTATTCCTGATTGGCGGCCCCAGCCTGTTGGGGCTACTCCGATTGCACATACGATTCCCCGTCAAGAGTGCGATACCATTCTTTGATACGGAGTAGACCAACTTGCACTCCAAGCTCTTCCCCGACCCGGCGGATTAACGACAATAGAGAAGGTGTTGAACCGGTTATCCCGCCAGCCAGAACCACTGCGGAGTCGCCGTTGCCGCTGTCGTCGGTCAAAGAGCCACTTCCATGCGAACTACCATCAACAGCAGTCCCATCTTTACGCGCTGCAGCGAGGTCCCCATCAATGAATCCTGTTTTGGGGGGGAGTAAGCACATAACAACCCATGCAGACGGGAGGTTGACGGGATTATCTTATCTTACCGCGACGGGTGAGCCTGTTGGAACCGAGTCGTGCTGTTTCGGATCTCGACCATCCCCCCAACCCTGGTTCGGAAGCCCCAGCCACGAGCGGGGCCTCTGCATGTCTTCAGCTTTTGGGTAAGTTAAGTGTAAGGTATCAAGCGGTCAGAAGGAATAGGGTATTTAGAGAGCTTGGGATATTTGGAAATGCTGAAGTAGAAGGCCCATGGGCAGAACTGGAGGACAAACGCTGCTACCCAAGGGCCACATTCGCCCTTTACTGTCCCATTTCCTGAGGCCTTTGGCCGTAAACCATTTTCTATCAGGGCTATACGACTATCCTTTGTTGTCACATGCTTGAGACTCACCGTTTTACCATTGCAGGCTGCCCTAATGGAAACTGAAAGAGGAAACAAGGGCTCTGAAGTCAGTGGCTGCTTGCCAGGAGGATCTATTCCAGGACGGGAGTGTCAGTCCTGATGGTGCCCCTGCATAGGCTGCGCTAAGTTTTGCTCCCGAACGTCGCTGCGGAAATCAGACTTGGACGAAATTGAATGGGTCGGCTCGGGCTATTCAAGCTGCTTCGTTGTGGAAGAGTATGGGGGCTAGCTCTGTTCTCCTGTATAGACAAGGAAATGTGAGCACATCTGTTCAGAGGACCCGGAAATCATAACAAGTATTGACATGAAAGTAAAACAATCAAATGTAGATCTGAACAACCACGGCCAGTCCTCATACAGGTGCGCCAGGAGCCTCTCTCTGCCGCTCAGACTCTCCAGCTCACAAGCCTTCTGCCGCCGCCGGGCACCGTCTTGTTGAAACCTGGCATAGAGGCCGAAAAAACTAAAATAGATTGAGACGAGCCACATGTATCACTTCCTCGCTCCTCCTGTCGGTTTTATTCCCCAAAAATTGTGGGTGAACAATACTGCCTGTGGGGTGGTTTCATCCATGTTCCGTGCCTTTGGATATAAATTAGGCGTGTGGAACCCGTTGTCTGCGCTGCAGTCCTCCGTTGCCGGCCGGAATTCACTGTGACTAACTTGCATCACATCTCCAACAGCGTAACATCGGGCCCCCCTATCTGCCCTCAACCAAGGTCAGGTTTACCACCGCCTTGACAGCTTAGCCACCCGCTTTCCCCCAGCCGCATGCCCGAACTTTGGCCCCCACCCGGGCAGTTGGTTCCCAATTCAACCCCACGGGCGGCAGATATGCTGGGGCTGCATTCCTTCCGGTGTGTCCGTGCGTTCGTCCCGTGTCGCGTTGGCAGTCCGCATGCAATCCTAAATGAAACTACAGATCAGCCCACTGGGACCAACGACTAACACGAGCCGTTACCCTGCATAAGTTATCGACATCCTCTCCAATCCTACCAACTTAGCCTCTTCTTGTCACCAACAAAATCTGCACTGCAATGTCTCGTGGCCTCAAATCCCGGCCTATTCTCTTAAAATTTGCTCTTCCTTCCGTGCTGAAACATCCTCACGTCTCCCGTCTCTGTCCCACAGCTCTTCACAGAAGATAGCCATGTTCAGACATTTCATGGCCTGGCTCTTGCAAAAGCCGAGGCCAGCTGCACCTCCTTGCGGGAATAACCGAGCCTCGCCCCCGCACCAAGAAGCCAACAGGACAAGCGCCGAGACAGAACGCACTGAAGCTGATAAGGCAGACCAGGCCTCCTCCTATGCTTTAGAAGGAACGGCTGTTCCTGTAATGCGATACTACTCTATCTGGCCGCAATGCAGGGACTGCGAGAACACAGATTATATCTACGCTAAGCTCGTATCTATCTTTGGCACAGCTCGTATCACGCAGACCGGTGGACAGAACACCGAGGTCTCGTTTTGGTCGGTGAACGCTACGGATGAGGAGGTCGCAAGGCTCCGAGAGCTTGAAGCTGATGATGTAAGTGGGACCTGGCCATATTAAGAGAGGTAGTCTTTCCTCCCATCACGGTGGCTAAACAACACGCAGTCCGTTCACGTTTACCATCCCGTTTATTATGGTGACCCAACGGATTGTTGAAGAAAGTGGCAAGGGGGTGGCGCTAGGAAACTGTGGGTGGACTACCAGGAGGGCGGAGCGAGGGTCAAGACAGCCCCGCGGCAGAATCTACCGAGAGCCCGGCATAGGAAACAGAAGAACCGGCTAGTGGAACTACAGGAGAGCCTAGCCAAACTGGTGAGAACGACACACAGGAATCTAGCGTTGAGCCCAATCAATCCCCGGTCAGGAAACACCAGAACCTAGCGCAGAGCCCAGCCCAGAGCCCGGCCAGAGCCAAACCGAAGAGCTCACTCAGCCCCCACAAGCAACCGAAAACGGCGCGGTTACTTCGTCCGCGGTTGAGGGGTGGCCACAGTCTGTTACTGTTTCTCCAGTACTGACCACGGTGGAAGAACCGGGACCGGGTGAAGATAATGACGACGAGGATGATGATGACGATGACGATGATGATGGTGTCGTTACGGCCGTTATTCCGTGTAAACTTTGGTTCTTTGATGTAAGTATAACCCCATTCTTTCTTGCCCTTGCCCTTTACTCTATTAACATTCCCACCAGGTTTGCCCGTCATTCCCCGACATCACCATTGGAGGCTGGAGGCTGCCGCTTCCCCCTGGAGTCTACCCGCCGTAAGTTACCACCCGTTCACGATCCAAGTCCCCTATCCCTAGAGTTTCCTTCCGTTACTGACCCGATGACGCCGCTTTTCACAGGGGACCTCCACCAATCCACCTACCAGCGCCCCTCGAGATCCGCAGGACCCTCCCCCCGTGGCCCGAGTTCACGCAAGTCCGCAACCGCAGAAGCGGGCGAAGGATGCATATCCACAGGGTCCAGTTCTAACGCCATAGCAGCGCTGGCCCAGACGGGGTCCCCACATTCCCACCGGCGCCAGAGCCCACTGACTGCGAAACGCAGACGGCCCAGCTGTGCTACGCTCAGGTTTACTTTGACAAGAATCCATGGCCGGTAAGTGTGGAACCCCTGAAGACAACTTGTTTTGACAGGAGAAAATCCCCCCGGCCCTCATATTTGGTTGCTTTTTTTCCAACAGCAGCCTCTTTTCCCTCTTTAGAATCGGAAGATGGATTGCTACTGGGACTGTTGATGGGCTATGGGTTGATATTGGGGCCATATGGGAGCTTTTATTTCCCTCCTTTCTCCCCCCCGCTTGGGACTGCCAGAAACAATCCAACGATTTCCTTCGAATACTCTATAATGCCCTTTGTTTACATGATATGCCTTCAATCGCTTAGGTCGAATTGGATGGAGGTCCAACACGTTCTCTCGTGTACGTGGTAACTGAGACGAGAGTAAAACGATCAAAATATAGGTCAAAGCAATGCCGCTCAGTCCTCATACAGCTGCCCCAAGAGCCTCCGCCTCAACGACCCTCTGATTCACAAGCCCCCCCGCGCCGCCGCCGCTGGACACCACTGCCCACCCTCAGGCTCCCACTCCCAGCCGTAGCATGCGGCTCCCTCGCATTCTCAAAGAACACCCTCCACCTAGCCCTCGCATTCCCGCGGTTCGCACCAAGAGCTTATAGTTCATATTTCGTTCAAAAGGGCGCCGTAAACCGTCAGTAGGGGCGGCCCTAACCGAGCGCCGTGGTTCCGGAAACGCCGGTGCCAGCCCCGCATTACGGCTCTTGGCGTGATCCGAGGCTGCCATTTCCAGAAGGACAAAATCTGCCACTTTTGAAACCCTTTGATCAGAATCCAAACTATCATGGGGATAGCGCTCGGATTATCATGGAGTAAGGGCGTGTCCTTCTTATCCTTTACTCTAGTACTTCAATAGACTACAAGGCCTATAAGGGTATAAATCATGTTATATCATGCAGTCTGAGATCAATGAATGAATCACAGTGCTGACCTGGGATTGGATTTCTGATATATATACATATCGTGGTCTTTTTCAGCTATAACTTACATATCTGACCAGACATTTCAAAGAACAATTATATGCGAACTGAAGTTTCACTAACCACCCTGACCCAGAACAGGCTCACCAGAAAGAACTTCTCCAGGACTTTCGCCAGTGCGATCAATACTGGTAAGGCAACCCGGTCCTCGAAAGCCTTCGCCCGTTTCCCAGGTAATATTGCAGGTTCGCAAGCAGCGAGAACCCCACCGCGGCCGCGGCCAGCGCCACGATCTGCGTCCATGCCCGCCGGTACACTGGGGCGTCCTCTTCGCGGAAAATCTGCTTGCCGACTAGCCCGGAGCAGTTGGCTGCCATGATGTGAATGGCCATGGTAATGGAGCGCTCGCCGGCGGACTTTGTGTTTAGGGAGAGCCAGGCGCCGTTCACGGGATCTATCGGATTTCGCCTCTGTTAATTATTCGTTATCCATACTGATGTTGGGGACTAGTTGGGAGGGGCACGGAAAGCATACGGAAGGGCCAGGAGATTGCGATTGTTGCTGTGAGCATGATGTAGCGGCGGATCTCATTGTTGGACTCAATGAGGCTGAGATTTCCAACCTATCGACATCTAGCGTTAGGGATATACACCCGCATAGGCCTCAGGAAAGGGAGTCTCTTACATTGAATAATAGCAAAAGGAAAAGTGCAAAAGAAACCAACAGCCCTCGAACCCGGAGTTTGTCGCTAGGTTAAATCGGCAAGTTAGTGCCCTACTCTGCAGCCTGGCCGTGGATATCGACTTACGCGGCCCATCCCCAAAATAAGAGGACAAAAAGGAAAATCCAGTATCCGACGGAAACCAAAGCATTAGATTGCAATCTATCGAAGCCGAATCCCGTCACGAGAATAGGCGCGTAGGAGCCAAATGCCGAGGCGGGGGCGATTCCCGTAATGGTCAAGCCAATATGAGGTATGAGGCGCCAGTTGGTCAACTAACATGCCATCCTGTTAGTGCTAGGTACTCAAGAGAATATTCAGCCCGTTGCACGTACTACAGCTCGCACCTCTTTCCAGCTAACATGCCGCCGAACCTGTGCCTTTGATGGATCGTCACGGAGGACCCTTTCAGTGAGTATCCTGGCTTCGCGCTCACTGAAATAGCGGAATCGCAGGAGGGACACGGGGTTACTAGTCGAATTCGGAAACGTAGCTAGGAAGACGAGCCCCACCAGGACTGTGAATATGCCTTCGATCTACCGGCTTTTAGTTCAAGAAGCTATTTTGTGAAGGTGCGGAGGCCGTACCAGGAAGAGCCATTGCCAGCCAGCCAGACCAGCGATACCCCTCATGCGCAATCTACTCCCATGTACGTTAGATCTGTCGCCGCAAATCGTTGGTTGCAACTCACATTCCAAAGGCGATCAGGCCTGACAATGCAGAAGCGAGCATGTTTCCCAGGAAGAAGGTGGAGAAGCGCTTGCTCGTCTCGGTGCGTTTGTACCAGCGAGTCATGGTGTAGAGGCTGGCGGGGATGAATCCCGCCTCTCCAAAGCTGGTATACGTAAGCACACGAACAACACATTACGACTCTGACGGAATTATTGCACGTACCCGAGGAGTAACCTGATGATGAGATATGCGGGTAGGCCTTTCTGGAAGGCCTGGAAGGTCGCCACCATGCCCCTACGTTGAATTAGCAGTTGCTGAGGCTGCAGGAGTAAACTCATACTCACCATGCCACAACTTGTGAACCGATCCATAGCGTCGGCCCAAGCCGGTACAGGATTATATTGCTTGGTATCTTCCCTCGTTAGCCGCCGCCAGTCATTAGATGCTACGCCCTCACCTCTAGTATGATGATGCCTGCGGAGAGGAGTTGCTGGCCGACGTTGTACTGATTCTGCGTGATGCCGATGTCATCGAGGAAGAAATCGGTGAGTGCGTTTGCACTTGATGAGGTTTAGTATGGAGCTCTTGTTGTTCGGTTGGCCAACGCTTACATGTTCCCTCTATCCAGGTGCAATGCAAAGAATCCCAGGACCAGTAGGGGCATAACTAGAATGTCGACCCTAGCTATGTTAGGTCACAGAGGTCACGCTCGCTGCTCTCCTTGCAAGTCTTACTTTTTCACCAGCCTCGTTTCTTCTTCGTCCGACCACTCGAAGGATGATTCGGTCTCGTGACCCGAGTCAACTTCCTTCGAAGGAAGTTGCGATGATGGTAGCTCCATTTCCGATACGGCATTCATTTTTGGAAGTTTGTCACAGCCGAGATCGGTCATCAAAGGGATGAGCACAGCAGAGCGGGGTTGGGAAAGGACCCGTAGTTCAATATATGGTGCGAGTATGGACGGGACCCACGCTTCCGGTTATGCATGAGGCCGGTAACGCTTTTTCATTTTGCTGGGTGCTCTACCGGCTGTTGGAATGCCGATCTTGCGACCAGCACCGAGCCCGGATCCCAGTGTTGATGTGATCCCGGCCGGGTCTTGCGACACTGGTTCATGGCGCTGGAACGGCACATGGTAGGATTAAGGACAGGGGTGGCGGTTCGACCGCACGGGAGATGATTTCGTGCCTGAGATAGGTTTCCGCATCTTTTTCCATTTACAGCAACTATCACTCTACGCCGAGCTCAGATTTTAGGTTCTCTTACTAGAGTACACTGGCGGATTATGGGGGCGTTAATTTTGGAACTGCCATCAATACTTGACACATATATATGCAGGCTAATACGAAGGACCTCTTCAAGACTGTAGCAGAAGTGAAGTACGCATTCATATCCACATGGCCGCCCTGTTCACGTTCTTTCGGAGGTAGGTAGTGAATTCTTCGCCCCACGATTGTCGAAAATAGTGGGGTTCATGAGCTCGAACATGCGGCCCCGTCTAAGCGGCACATATGCCTCGGATCACGCCATCCCGGGTTCGCCTGGCGAAATCGCAACCACCTCCGAACACACTGGGAAGACCCAGGCGTCGATCAATGAAATGGTATCTACGCGGGCTCTTCCGGCGTTCGATGCTGGGTAGTTATAATGGAAATCATACCTCCATTCCAGCCGAAACCATTATAGGCTCACCAAGCAAATATGCAAGACATACCAAGAGTAACCAAACGCGTCCGCCAAGCCTGTGAACCATGCCGGTAAGCGTGACACTGGAGGCATACATTCTCCCCATCATGGGCTCTAACCGGCGTGGCCAGCCGGAAGAAATCTCGATGCTCCGGTGAGCAGCCGGTCTGCCGGACATGCGCTCGACTCCGTCAGGATTGCCTGTATGCTGTTGAGAGGCTTCAGGAGCCGGCACGGTACGAACCCGGGCCGGCTCAGATGCGACCGACTTCAGAGACCGTGCGGCAAGATTCTCAGATCGTTCCCACGGAGCAAGATTGGGTGAGCGATGAACCTGCGGTGCTGAGTCCTTCCCATAGGTTTATTAACTGAGTGCAGCAAAAGCGAGTGAATGAGATGGAGACGACTTTGAACGAGGTCGTGCAGATTCTGCGTGGAGGAGACAATAGAACAGAAATAGCCTCCATCCCCAGTATATCGCAGGCGGGGAGGGCCGAGTCAGATAGCGTAGGCTCTTCAACCGGAAGGACTGCTCTGCAAACCCCTTCAGCTGCAACCTCAGCATCCAGGGATGTTCTCGTCACCGTTGCGGAAATATATAATCGGTACTGCGATATGCAGCCTCTTCCGCTCTTCGATTCAGCTACCTTTGTCGATACTTTTCCGGACCGTGATCCAGGGCTTATCTGCGCAGTGGTCGCCCTGGTATCCCGCTTCTGCACTGGGGCCCAGATGCGACGCTTGAAGCATCATGGGCATACATCAAATTACCAGGCAGCATATCTGTCCGTGATGGACCTTATGGCGAGTGACAAAATTGAACTCTCCACGCTGCAGACTATGTGTCTCATAGTCCTCCTTGACTGGGATTGTACGTGGCACCCTCTATCCATACCCATTCCTGGACGAACTAACTCGTTTCTGGGTTTGTTCAGCTGGCAAGTATGATCGGAGTAGAACGCTCTGTGCCATGGCGACAGCACTCGTGAGGTCGGCCCAGCTTCACCGGGACCCGTTGCAACACCACGGGCCCGGTTCGGCTTCTGAGGAGCGAACGCGATGCTACTGGGCTGTAGACCTTCTCCAGCGGTTATTCGGTACGACAGAGCAACCAGATACATTGGCGATCACGCCGAGGTATCCCAAAAGCCCGAGTATGCCCCCGGAGGTTGTCCTTAAAGACATGTCCAAGCCGCGTGATGTCGATCGCCACCAGAGTTCCTTGGGCATCATGACTGTTCTCCTTCGACTCGGTCGCCCATGGTCCATGGCCATGAACTACGTCAAGTCTCGCGGCTCCGGCCCAAGCGGCTATTTCCCGTGGCACCCCGGCTCTAAGTACTCCAGAACCACAGCGGCGCTGATGGATCTAGGCTTCCAGCTGCCCCTGAGCCATAGATACCGGAGCATCTCCATACCACGGATCAACCACGAAGTCCTGGAGGAGTACCGCGCGTACTGGGCACCGTGGTTCACCACCCGCCTGCTATACCACACGACCCTCTGCCTGCTCAACCATCCGCTCTTGATAACGCTGCAGATCCGCAAGGTGCAGAACGTCTCCGAGGCGTTCCTCCAGCAGACGGCTTCCACCCTCGCCAACCATGTCTCCTGGTGCATGCACTTTATTGAGCTCATGACGTCTAGGGGGTTCCTATGCTCAGACCCGCTTATCTGTTACTGCGTTGCAGTTGTGGCGACTATTGAGCTTCAGCGGAGCTTTTTGAAGGTCAGGGAGGGCGGGGAAAGGAACAGGGATAATTTCGAGGAATGTATAAAATTTATCGCCTCAATGGAGACCAGCTGGGCATATGCGGGGAGGACTGTGAGTAAATTACCAGCCTTTCTGCCGCGTTGTCTCTTAAGAGTATTGACAGGTAGAATAATAGACAGCAAAACTTCGATGCCTCGCAACGGACATGGCGAGCTGGTCACAGTCAGATCAGAAGGGGGCTAATGATGTCGTGTCAATAGATGTTAACAGGGTCCTGGACATTCTTGAGTTCGCGCCCGAAACGGCCAATTCGACATCCATTTTCGGACCGACGTTGCGAATGGGTGTGGGGGTGAGAACATGCGATCCAGATCGGGTTAGTCGGCTTAAGCGGATAGCACCTGTGGATCGCGAGTCCATCCATACCCGGTCGCCGTCCTCGGATCACTCACCTGTCTCTGTCAATCCTAGAGTCCCGAGTGGCTCGGAGATTCTGGGGGAGGGGGGCGTAGAGGGGGTGAGAGACGGCGGTGAGGAGCTCACGATGTCTACCTACGAGTTCTTCAATGGGCCCTTTCAGGATTTCAGTTTATCCTCGAGTGCCTTCCAGGAGGCTGGCATCAACATATAAGGGCGCAGATGATAGTAATCCTCGAAGCAGAAGTAAGAGGCTAATGATGGTGAAATGCATTGAGCGTATCCGGGGTCGCGACTCACACTAACGCGCACCATGGACCTCTGTCTTCACAAGGTAAACACGTTACAGCTACTCACGGTAGGTTCGGAAGAAGGCATACCTCCATCCATCCCCTTACCAGTCCTCGATCTCGCCGGTATACAACACTAGCCTCCCCCCATGCTCCCTCTTGGTAGTAGTCTGCAGCACCCGAAACATACCGTCTACAACGTCCTTGGGGTCCGTAAGGCTCTCCAGAGGGACGCCCCATGCCGTCGCGGCATCCACGCCCATATCTGTGGAAGCGAACCCCGGGTTCATGACAAAAGTGTTCAGCCACTCGTCCTCGGTGTTGATCTTGATGGCGTACCAGTTCACCATGGCTTTCGTTGCGCCATAGCATGCGTGCTTGACGGGAGGTTGCCGACTAGTTCCCGCAAGAAAGTTAGTTCCGACCCGTCTTAGCATTCTTTTTTTCTGCCCACAAAGGTACGGAAGAAATGAAGGTACGGAGTGTGAGAGAAAAGTTTCGTTACCTCAAGAAGCTTGAAATGGAACTAATGGGCATAAATATTGGCTCCCTAGGAGACTTCTGGAGCAGGTCCCGCGTGGCTTGGTACAGCGAGACCACGCCGTACACATTTACTTCGACGTGCGCCTGGATGTTGGCGCGCTTGGCGTCCTTGACGGCGTCTGCCCCCTGGGAGATCCCCGCGTTAGGGATGACGATGTCTAGGTGGAAGACTCCGTGCTTCTGCTCCAGCTCCTTGACGATGTCGAAGGCGTCTTGCTCGACTGCGGCGTCGTACTTGAGGGTGATGAGGTTGCTATTCTCGCCCTTCGGTAGGTCGTCGAGGGACTTGGAGGTGGGATGAGCTGGATCGCGATTGGCGGCGATGACGGTCTGTTCGGGTTTTCAGTTAGGCCATAGCCAGGCGGTGAAGAAGGGACATACGTGGCTCGGCTGGGTGAGAAATTTCTCTACAAGGCCCTTGCCGAGGCCCCGGTTTCCACCAGTAATGAGTACGAAGGTCAGCGGCATCGCGGGTTAGAATATTAAGAAGGGGGAGGATTGGGTGGTTTTAGGCAATTGGGGATGATGCCTTTGCGCGATTTTAAGATGCGAGAGTCAGAGGTGCATTTTAGCGGACGGAGTTTCGAATTATTTCTATCGACCTTTATAGGGCTGGCGCCTTGCAAGATAGGGCGCTAACTTGGTTAAGTCTCCGCGTCTAGCTGTGTAGGAATTCCGACCAAGGTAGCAAGCTGCGCTTACATTATGTGCACGTGCGATGTGTGCTCAACTTGCGGCAGGAAGGTGTCAGATTGTCATTACCGCTCGGCTAGAAGCGAGTTAACCTCGTTTAACCTCGTTAACTTCTCAATATATGGTTCAAACGCCACAACGGGTCCCCATATATCCTCTCCTCTCCGGAGGTAAGATTTCCTTTATCTTCTCAAAGACTAACTATCATGACCAGCCGGGGTCCATCGGCGTGACGGGAATCAGTTCTTGTAGGGGGCCCTACCAATTTAGCAGGGAGCGGAGAGGCTTAGACGCCTATAAACCAGAAACTCCAACTTGAGGGAATGGGGTCGGCACTCGTTCTGGTACACGATGCTTATACGCATATAAGCCCGGTGATCCAACCTGAAGAGAGATTGGGTCCAACTTTCCGAATACCTCCCCCCGCTAGGCCCGAGCGTTACCGCAGCCACGGCTGCTGGCCAGCAGGTCCATATCTACCGGGTATCTCCTATTACGCTGTTGATTATGTCTGAAAGCATCAGTGTCTTGTATGGCCCAAGGCCAAGACTTGGTCAGACAGACGGTTTTACCTACACATACCCAAGATGAAATTTAGAAGTTGCACCATGTAACCTTGGTCACATGGTCCATTCTTTAGGTCCAACAACCTGTAGACGCAGACATCTTACGCATTAATACTAAGGGGTGTCAACCAGAGTCAGTTACGAGTATTTAATGGAGACACCTGCCGCGGAAATTGTCGAAAGTAGGAATCAAGTCATTCATTACTCTCGCATTTGTCAGAGAATTGGCGAACAGCATAATGCACGCTGCTGTCCGCACCCTTTTGTTGGGGTTGAGTCACATCGGAGCCAGAGCTCCGAAGCAGCGAGTTGAGAAGATATTCTAGAGTTGCTTTCATTTTCCCGTTTTTTTTTCTTTCTTTTTTTTTTTTTTTTTTACTGCCGTTAGATGAGTTCGCGGAACTATGGACAGGTCTTTTCAAGATTATATATCATTCTCGTTACCTCTCAGGTGGAAGGATCTTTCGTTATGTGTCGCATGCGGTATTGGCGTTTTGGCACTTTATTCTATGCCGAGCTTTGTTGTGAAGCTTCACTTAGAGGTGCTCGGTTCCCATAATTCAGGGGCGGAACCCCGCGTTTCTTCCCCGCACTTCCCCACAGAGCGCGGGGACGAGCGCCTGGGGACCCGCGGTCGCAGCGCTGGGGGGAGCCACATGTGGCCGTGTCCTCCAATCCGAGGCTCGAGTACGGTGGGCGCGGGGCAGAAATACCGATCTGGCGGGGGATCATCGCCTACCATCGGCACACGGTTCATAACCTGAACTGCCCACTCTCCCCCAACCTGCTTCAGCTTTGCCGAAGTTTACAACCAACCCCTGCCTTTCTTGTGACGTCCGGCGAGAAGGGTTGATGAGCCGCCCCAGCTCATATGAAATTACTCTCACTCGATCATTAATAGCACACCGCAGCGATTCAGCATCATGAGCTTACTCGGCATCGCGAGGCGATCGTGCCTCCCCCGCATCGCACAACTCAGGTCGACTCACTTTGCCCGCTGCGCCAAGGAGAGGAACATATTCCTGCGAAATAATGCCCGGGGCATTGCTGGCTTAATAACTAGCATCAGCCACGGGCCTGAAGAAGTGCGTGCCCCCACGTTATGCGACGAACCGCGCTAACATCCGCAGCCCCCTCTCCTCCCACACACAGTCCCGGAGCACTTCGCCTCCATCGTCTCCGAGCATGGCGACCGTCCCGCCGTCACTTCCCGCACGCCCACCACCACCACCGACCTCGGCCCCGGAATCCACGCCCCACCCACAGCGGAAATCACCCTCACCTACCACGACCTGGACCTCCTCTCCAACCGCCTCGCGTCGGGCCTGCGCTCCCTCGGCGTCAAGAAGGGCGACCGCGTGGCCGTCAGTCTCGGCAACGGCACCGAGTTTGCGGCGCTGACGTACGCCGTCTTCAAGCTGGGGGCCATCCTCGTTCCACTTAACCCGGGGTTCACGGGCAAGCAGATCGCCGCGGCGCTGACGCATTTAGGGGTCGAGGTGCTAATTGTGGGGGCTGTGACAGATTTGGCGTATAAGCCGTGTCGGGGGAGGAGCAATGAGGAGTTGTTTAGGGCGCTAGTGCCGGATCTCGAGAGTGGGAGGGTGGAGTCGCCGGCTGTGCCGTCTTTGAAGAAGGTTGTGGCGGTTGATAACCTTGGATGTCATCCCATGGTGTCGTTCCCGCTTGAGAAGTACCGCGCGCTTACGCCGTATTCGGAGCTTCTTTCGGGATCTGAGAAGAATGTGGTGCCTGACGAGCCGCTATTGCCCTCCGAGACAATTAACATCCAGTTTACGTCCGGCACGACCTCGATGCCCAAGGCCGCAATGCTCACGCATACCTCAATTCTCAACAACGGCGCACTTATCGCCGCGCGGATGGGCCTCATCCCGGGAGACAGGATCGTTGTGCCGCCGCCCCTGTTCCACTGCTTTGGGTGTGTGCTAGGCTACATGGCGACGGCCACGACGGGTGCAGGGATCCTCTTCCCGAGCCCTGCATTTGACCCCAACGCGACACTAAAGACGGTGGCAGACCATGACGCCACCGGCCTATACGGCGTTTCTACCATGTTCATCGCCGTATTGGAGGCGCTGGCGGCGGGTGTCGTGAGGAAGGAGGACATGCCGAAGGACCTGCGGAAGGGCATAGCGGCGGGGAGTTCGGTGCCGGAGGCGCTTATGCGGAGACTATACGATACTCTGGGTCTGCACGATCTGGTAATATGCTACGGAATGACCGAGACGAGTCCCGTCAGCTGTATGACCGCCCCGGACGACCCCTTCGAGAAGCGGACTGCGAGTGTGGGGAGGGTCATGCCGCACACAACGGTCAAGATCGTGGACCCCATGAATAGGGCCAGGGTTCTGCCTATAGGCGAGAGGGGTGAGCTGGCGGCAGCGGGGTATCTCGTCATGAAGGGGTACTGGGGTGATGAGGAGAAGACGAACGAGGTGAGAATCACGGAAGATGGAACAACATGGATGTACTCGGGCGACGAGGCGAGCATGGATGCGGACGGCTACGTTGAGATCACAGGAAGGATCAAGGACCTCATCATTAGAGGGGGCGAGAACATCCACCCCCTCGAGATCGAAAACTGCCTCTTCCAGAACCCTCTCATAGGAGAAGTTTCTGTAGTAGGCGTCCCCGACGGGAAGTACGGTGAGAGTGTCGGTGCGTTCATTGTCCCCGCGAAAGGGGTGAGGGTTGAAGGAAGCGACCATTTCGGGAAGGGAGAAGTGGAGGTGGGACAGGGGGTTTTGAGCGAGGAGAAGGTGAGGCAATGGGTTAGGGAGAGGCTGAGTGGGCATCTTGTGCCGAAGCATGTGTTTTGGGTGGAGTCGTATCCGAAGACGGCGAGTGGGAAGATTAAAAAGTTCAGGTTGAGAGAGATGGCAAAGGAGTTGGTGGAGGCGAAATAGGGGTGTCGGGGCGTTGTCGGTATATGGGCTTGTTATACTGAACGTAATACAGCTAATACAGCGTGTTTGCGCTCGCACGGGCACAGTATTTGCTTGGAAGTGACAGAGACTGCGCCTTCAGCATATGAAATCGGCCGTAGTAGAATGTTCTCGTACGACATGGCCTGAAACCGAGGACCCTGCTGAAGCAAAGTCTAAGATATCAGGCCGTGTTACTACTTGTCACAGTCAGGTGGAGGTATTAGAGAAGGAATTTTGCACGATCGTGTTGTTGGGTGTTAAAGAATGGCAGGCTGTATTTGTTACGAATAGCCTACCAGCTGCACCTCCCTGACAAAAGTGGTCCTCTACCACGATGTCTTGTCGCCTAGTGGATGTGGATATCGGAGTATACATGATCCAGTCCTGCCCTTGTGCGTCCTTCAACCCACCCAACCGACGTACGTTCAAGCCCCGGACCTCTTGCTCTCGCTTATCTCAAGACTCTTCGACTCGCCCTTCTCCTCATCCACCTGCTTGTCGGAATCCACCCCGACACCCGCGACAACGTTAGAAAAGTCCTTCCCGCACTTCTCCGGACCAAACATCGTGGTGAAGACGATGCCCAGGGCGATGATGGCCGTCGCGACGCCCATGGTGGGGCCGTAGGCCTCGACCGACTTGCCTCCAGGCCCAGACTTGAAGTGACTCTCAGCGATGGCGTTGACGATCTGCGCCGAGGGTGACGAGATCATGTTGCCGAGCTGGTAGGTAACTCCAGGGAAGGAGGACCGGAAGGCGGTGGGCGAGAGTTCGTTGAGGTGGATGGGGATTACGCCCCAGGCGCCCTGGACGAAGAACTGCATGAAGAAGCCGGTGGCGCTAAGGGATCTCTCAGAGGTGGGTAGGATCCAGGCAGGAATCAGGAGGCCTGACATCAGGGCCGAGACAATGATGGCGCGACGGCGGCCAACGAACTGACTGAGATAGCCGATGATGGTTCCGCCGACGCAGGCACCAACCTTCATGATGATAGAGGCACGAGAGGCACCAGAGTTGTTCAGGCCCTTCTCAACGAGCATGAAAGTCGTGTAAGAGTCCTGGGACGTGTGCGAGTAGTAGTTGAACCACGTCATGAGGATGATGCAGTAGACACACATCTTCCACTCTACAGCAAGCATCTTCTTGACGTCACCCCAGAAGGCGCCGGGGGACGTGGACTTCTTGCCGGCTTTCTTGGCCTCAATGAACTGCTTCGACTCAGGGAAGAATATGCGAATGATACCGACACCGATAGAGATACCGGCTGAGAGGGAGGGAAAAAGGTGGTAGAGTCAGCATGGCATCCTTTTTGGAAACTAATTTCGTGCTCAGCCTCGGGATGACAGCTTACCTGCAGCCCAGAAGACGGTTTTCCAGCTCTCCGTCTCACCGCCAACGCCGAGGTTGGCGCATGCGGCGAGGACATAGCCGAGGGAATATCCTTGTTGCAAAATACCGGACATCAAGCCTCGGGCGGGGGTGCTAGGAGAGACGAGTTAGAACCAGGGGAGGTTTTGTCTTGTTCTTTGGCTGCAGGGGGGGGGGGGGGGGGGGGGTGACCAACGGG
>JAMBUN010000070.1:0-77404 GCA_030271035.1 Microascus cirrosus
CGGGGTGAGGGAGATGCAGACTATTATGGTTGGGGGACGGGAGGAGGGGGAGAGGGGGGAGGGGCTCGTGAATTGGCTGAATTGGGAGGTGCCGTGGGAGGCGCAGCAGTTCTACTTTCCCACGTAGGGGAAGCCTCTGTTAGAATTGCCGCGCTACGTAGGAGGGTTATGAGATATGGAGTGGAGAGGGGGGGGAACAGCATAACGGCCGACGTGTGGGTTACGTTCGAGGCGTTTCCGGACGTTTTGGGGGTTTATGATACCATTAGGGAAAACTAAAGGGGAGTATTTAAGTAGAACGACGACTAAGGACATAATACTATAATAACACTTCGCACAATATCCTTCAGAGCAGTCTCTCCGGTCCCGGCCTTACATGCTCGTTGCCACCGTCCAGACTATTCCTCCTTCCGCATCTACGGGCAGGGAAATCAGGTGAAACACTTCGACCGGCTTCGGGGCGTCGGTTACTAATGGCGGGTTAGCAAGAGCAAAAGCGAATGGGGGCGAGAAGACCAACTTTCTTCTTCTCGTTGGCATTGTCATCGATCTTGGCCGCAGCCTTAACCTACACATCATCAGTCCCCTATTATCTCCCTTCACCCTATATCTCATCTCTCGATGGAAACAAACCTTCTGAACAGCCCTCTTAACCCCACTCTTCTTCTGCACCCTCTTCGGCTCCCTGGGCGCCAGGCCCACAGCGGACCTCACGCGGTCCATCACGCCCGCGTCGTTGTTGGTATTCTTCCCCTTCTTGGGGCCTTGCGAAACGGCGCCGGACTTGGGGGTAAGCTTGGACTTAAGGGAGGACGAGGTGTTGTTTTGCTTGGGCGCCTTCTTCCGGGAGATGGCGGGCCCGGTGTCGACGGTGTGGAAGATGCGCGGGCGAGAGTTGCCGGTTTGGGAGCGGGTGCCTTCGCGGGGCATTTTGGTGTTTGTCGTTTGTTTTCGCGACGGGATCTCGCTTGCGCCGCGGCCGGGTGAGTTAGGGTGGATGGACGAGCTTAGGCGTCTGCGATGCGCAGGCGCAAGTGAGGAGGACTTACAGTGGTAGCACTGATGCGGCGATATGGTCGACGGCGCGACACGATATAGGAGTCAAGTTGATGGAAATAAGATTAATGGGGTTGAAGGCGTTAATGATACCGATGGAGGAAGATGTGACGGATATCGCAAAGAGGGGGAAATACAACAAACGGCGCGAGACGGCCACCGGGAAGGGGCCTAAGGCCCCTAGGGTATGGCAAGCGGATGTGACAAGTCGGAGGTCAGAGTACAACCCATGGCCCCTATCCGATCGCGTGCCATCCCGTACGAGTACCCCCCATATCCCGGGCCCCTCTTCATCCCGCTTCCGTCTTCAAATGGCCTCATGAATCACACCTTAGCCCCTTTCCTACCCAAAGTAACCGAAGGAAGGGGAGGTCGGGCGGCTTGGGGAGGACGAGAAGTACGTCATCTCCGGGAGCCCTGTTTTCTTGGTGGAGGGGAAATGCCGGGCTGCACGATGACGGAATTTGGCGGGCGGGATGGGCGAGGTGTTGTGTCGACGGTGTCTCGGGGCCGAGCGGGTTGTCACACGGCTTGTCGCTGTCATCTTGCGGGTTGGAGTGTGACGCCATGAAGATTTCTCGGACATCTTGGACGATCTGATATGCTACACAGAAGCTGGTAAAAGAGGGGAGCGCGAAGCAGGGGACCATGGAAAGCTGGGTCTTTCCTCGTTTCATAACTGGAATCTGGGGAAGGAGGTACGGAGCGGGGTAGCGGAAGGTGCCGTCCCCGTTGCTATCTCGCCATACACAGAGCCCTCCTCAGGGGTGCGCTGCCTATTTCTTCCCTGCTGCGCACACACTTCACATATCTACCGACCGACACCTTGGAGCGTCCACACCGAGCCAGGACTACAAATATGATGACCCACGGAGCAGGCGAACCGGCTTTCCCCTTGACGCAAATCCTCCTTTGGTTCCGCGCGTCCCCGCCATTTGACTTTCCCGCACCGGAATAGGAAAGCCGGCTTCCTATTCTAGTAAGCGTTTCTCGAGACACCGCCAGCGCGAGCCCCATCTACCAGGTTTCCATTTCCTGGCTGCACTTCTCCGCGACGGACGTGGCCTTGTATGAGGCCGCGGGTCCCCGGGGCGGTCATTGTAGCCCTTGGGCCGCGGGTAGACTGCAGGGCGTTTGGTCGGACTGTTAACGCCCTTTCGCGGGCTAGGAAATTGCGGACCTAAGACGACTCGGCCGACTGGTGGTGGAACTTTTGTTGAACGCACGTGTCGATTCTCAGTTCACCCGCTGGAAAGGCCGCACCACGAGTTGGTTACATCAGAAACCTCTCGATGAATTCTCGTTTGTACACGAACCCAACGACCATTGCCTGTTCACGAAGGGTCTGTAGAGATGCCAAGCCGGGGTAATACAAAGCATTCACATTCGCTCCATACCAGACAGCGAATGCACCCGCCGAGGGAGGCTCCGGACCCTCATGATAGTCCTATACAGGGGCATGAACATGATGCTCGAGCCTGCGACTTTTGGAACCAGGGGAATGTTCTGTCTGCGATTCCCACTCAATACCTGCTGATCTTCAGTCCTGTGGCAGCACACTACGTACCAAGAAGTGAGAAACTTGTCCGGGCACACGGCGGCGGCGGCGGCAGGGTCCAAGACTATGACCCTATCTTCAGCCAAGTACGCCTTCAAAATGAAGCCAAACGAAAGCTTAATATAGATGTTGAAACATCGATCTGAGTTCCACTCCGTATCCATCGTTAGTCCTCAATTCAACACTCCACCCTAGTCTTTCAGTGAGATTTCCAGCGATCAGTGGCATTCTGGTGTCTGGGGCAGCTATGCTTTCCAGTGGAGAGGCTTCTTGAATTGTGACGGCCTTCGGTGTCATGGATATCCGTGACCCTTCACACTCCAGTCAAGTTCACTGCAGCTATCCGTCCTTTGAGACCTAGGAGTGAAAAATAGTCCCATGTAATGCCCGGAACAGGCGTGGGTTATATCCCGGTCCTGACACGCAAGCCCTTCGTGTCTCGCGCCTTACGGGCACAAGGTCCCAGTATCCCGATTTCCGTTTAGACTTAGCTACCTGAAGTCAAAGTTAAACTTCCCGGATTTTAGACGGTCCTATATTCTCAGATAAAGTTGCATTCTGCGCCATTTCCATCCGCCCATTGCCTCCGGACCTTCGGGTGCTCGAGTTCCAGATGCGCCACCCCCTTCTTCCCCGGGTTTATACAACAGAGACACAAGGTTACCAGCCGGAAGGTTGCACGATCCCTCGTATTCCCGCGGATGCAAATGCAAGGAGCCGCATTAGATCTATACTATTAGAGATCCGAGTTATGAGCACAGCATTGGCACAGCGGCGGCCGGCGTTCGAGCGGGCGGTAGGTGAGAACCTCATTCCCCTGAGGATCGTAAACTCGGAGGCGTTCACCCGGCCGCGACATTAAATACTACCTATAAGGCCTCTTTTAAGCAGGCGGGGGGGCTCATCACCATTAGGCTGCTGCGGTTTCAGAGGGACGAACGGATTGAGACAGGTACCAACGGCACACGAGTAGAATAATCATAATAAGCAAGTAGCAGAAAGAGAAAGGGGCTGGCGCGTCCGAAATCCCAGCCACCGTTACTTCCTCTTCAGACATCTTAGGGAAACATAAACGTAAAACTACAGTAAACCCGAATCGAAGGAGGGAGGCCACATGGGGCGCGCCTGGGGCTTGCTGTCTCGGCCACTGGCGTCGGGCCTCCCCCACCCACGTCCGGAAGGATTCCCTGCAGCAACAAAGTTTAAACCGTACGGTCTGTAGCAGAGATTTGTAGGGAAGACGCAAAGGTATGAACCTGATGATTTGCAGCTGTAAGTGTAAGTGTCATAGCCGGTGTCTCCCCTTCCGTCGGGCCCTTCCTCGCGTAGTGGCGGCGAGTGCACGGCGTGATATCGCCTAGAGTCCTGAACCGCCGGAAATATGGCGATTAACAAGTCTCTTTCCTTTCCCCTAGAGCTCCATGTAATTAATGGGCATATTAACAAGGAAGCATCAACCCGGAGTGAGACACCCATGCTCCTGTTCCTGCATCTCCTGTAACCTCCGTATATTACCTCCCAACCCCCACGGCCTAGGGACTATCGTCCTCTGGAACGCCCTGGATCAATAGATCAACAAGCGCACCCGAAGGTCGCACCGTGGAGCTATGGACCTGCATACCCGCCCAATAATGACTTCACGTCCACGCCTCTTAATCAATTCAGAAGACCCGCGTTTCCATGGTGCATCCCTAGCGCTTTCTTTCCGATATCACAAATCTCGTAGGCCCATACGCTGAAGTGAGGCGAAGCCCGCTGCTCGCGTATGCGTCCCCCGTGCTTCATGAAAATCCCCGCCATCCGGGTTCGGAGGCCGCGGAAACTTTAATCTTTTGCGAGTGCCGTCGTACGCCTCATGGCACAACATGGCAAATCTCACGCAGAGGGACTCGAGGCCGCGAGTCCATGCCAGCTCCTGGGTAAATCCCCTTTGCACCATGCAGGTTTTCCTGGCTGTGAGCCACTCCCGGAAGCTCGAAATTACGCAGCAACCGAGATGTGCTTCACACGACCGTTGTGGCGTAGGCCGGCACACAGTATCACGCTGCACCGGAACAATAGCCAGGAAAAGAGGCTCGGTACTGGCAGAGCCGGGCCGGGTGGGGTCCGAAGCGGGGCGGCGCTCCGGAACCATCTAGCTTCGTTTATCGAACTTTCTCCCCCGCTTTCCCCAGAAAGAATGTCATTTCACATCATTCCTAGACATATACTGAGTTATTTTGGGCACGTGAATCACGTCTGGCGCCTACGAAGGGTGTCTCTCGCGGTCGGGTGTCAAGCTGGCGAGTGGTGGGTGGTGGCGCTTGCAGCTGCGGCTGACGAGCCTCGTGTCACCCGCCAAGCCTCGACGTCCGATTGGCTTGGAGGTGCTTTGGAGGGCTTACTAGAGTGTGTTTGTGAGTGTACGCATGCTGCGGCGCAAAGCTGAGGAAAAAGCACGTCGGGGGAGGCTGGGCAGCGAGAGTATATAAGCAATGCTTCTTCCTGGCCGAGACCCAGGTCCCCGGATGACTTGCAGCACACGTTGAAGAATATTAAAGACACGGGCGCTCCTGGCATAAGACCTTCTTACACCGGGCCGATAACCCCACGTGTGCTCCTGATTCCCTCTCGAAAACGGTATATAACCGGCCAAAATGCGCGCATTCACCTTCCTCACTCTCGGCGTCGCCACCCTTGGCCTCGCGTCTTGCTCCCCGGGTTACAGGGGCGACAAAGACGGCCACGATGACGGCTCCCACGGCGACAACCACGGCCGCGGCCACTGCATCTCCCGCCCCGAAGCCCGCGACCTCGCCGAGGCCTACGCGGCCCTCATAGGCGCCTTCAAGGAGTCCGACGCCCAGCACTGGCTGGCCGATGACTTCGTCGAGTACAGCGACTCGATCAACACCTTTACTAACAAGGACTTCGGCTCGGTGACCTTCGACAAGGCGTCCTTCATCGCGAACCAGGCCAGCGGCGAGCTGCCGCCCACACCCGTCACGGTGGTCGGTGAGCCCGTGGTGGATTGCGACCGCGTGGCGATCGTGTGGTCGAGCACGTTCGGGAAGGGGTGGCCGTCGAAGGGGGTGACGGTTGTGGAGGTGAGGGAGAATGACAAAGGGGATGGGCGGAGCAAGTGGTTGATGACGAGGTGGGACGTTGAGTTTAACTCGCTGGTTTGGGCGTATGACATGGGTCAGTACTACTGCCTGTTTGGGCAGGGGTTCGGCGAGCCATCGGCGTGTGGCGCGCCCAAGGCGAGGGGGCTTGAGTGGGAGTGAGGTGCGGAACAGGTTGGCCTATCGGTGAAAGTGCAGGCTGGATAGTCACGTCTAGAATTTTCTGGTTGCTGGTTGCATGGGGGCACACGAGAAGGCCCTTGTCGGCCTGGACATACCTGTGAATGGTTAACTTTCTGAGCATTTGAAGCAGAAGCCACCAAGGGATGGGGATAGGACTCGCAACTGTGAGTTCCAGATCCAAGATGGTCTTCGAATTCAAGATTCTTTTGGCCCGACCCTCACATGTCACGCTGAAGCCCTGCGACGTGAAGTTCCAAAGGTGATGCCGTCTCAAAGGTGTGCCACCTTCCTTCAAATCCCTTCAGCCGCACTCCTATCGCATACTGCTTTCCACTGCTCCCCCCTGGCTTGGAGTCGAGGACGCGCCATGCATGTTCGATCAGCGCCAGGATAAGCCCTCCAACAGAGGTGGGACAGAACCGGGTCGATCAGCGCCGCATACGAACACGGCCAAGCGGGGCCGCCGCGTGGCGGGTTCATAAGAGGTTCCATCTGAGAACTTGGCCGTCATGCGGTGATCGGCTCCAGGAGGATTGGCGGTTTCGGAGAGGAGGGACGAGAATATGGAGAGCTCAGACGTGACGTGACTAAGCAGACTGAAGCACGAAGCTTCCCCCGTTGGGGTCGCCTGCCTCATCCCAACCTCGGATCAATCAGCTTTAAGCCCCTAACTGCTCGAGGAAGATTGCGAATGAGATGAATTTTAACCATTGATATGGGATGAATCATCCCCTCGCACGGGGCAGGAGTCATTTCTAATGCCGCCCCACCCGGGCTGTTCTACCTCTGATGCCAACTGGCCGACGTAGAGGGCCACGCTTCTCTAAGATCCGGGGATGTGTCCAGTCTCATCGCCGTTATGCCGCCGGAGAGAAAACGGGGTCAAGTCGCTTGGCGAATTCAGAGAAGGCGTGCTCCCCATACCGGGTGAATTGGGCTGGGGCTCCCTCCCGGTTCAAAACCGCAGATCCTGTACGCGCCGGGAACCGGTTCGCCGTCCTGTTCAGACATTTGGATACTTGGATACAGGCAGGCGAGAGTGGTGAGGAAAAGAAAGTGAGTATTAACTCTATATTACTGGCCATCTGGTAACTAACCTTGCTTTTGAACCCAGAGCCCAGCTGAGACATTCCGTGTTTATCAATATGCCTTCCAGCAGCGGGCACTCACATCTTGTTTTGGCTGCCACTCACTTGCCGATGTGGTCCCGTAATACCGCATAACGCCAACCTTTGGGTCTCGTCCCTGCTGTCAATCCATCGCGCCCGGGTCAACATGACAGACACAATGGCCCTGGTTACCGCCTTGCTTGGCCTGGCCCCGAACCCTGGAAGCAGTCCGGCTCTTGTTTACCTGGTCTCACGCCTATACGATCATCCCGTCTTGCTTCATCAAAGCTGCTATGTTGGTTCGAACCCGCTGTCAGCTTCTCGTTTCGCTCCCCCGCATCCCTCAGGAGACGGACAGCTTATCAAGCGGAGGATGGACACTTCGGATATTGATGGAGCCGGTCCCATACTCCTTTGATGAGTATTTTCTTCGTCGTGCATCCCATTTATCTGGATCGGTTCAGGGTCTTGGCCTAGTTCCATCGTCGCAAATCATTTCGTGCATTTCCACTTGTCCCAAGCTCCCCCATCCCCACTACGGCACCAACATTCCCAGAGCCAGCCACCACCCTCACTGAGCACCCCTCGTTCCGCCCTCACAGCAAACACGGTATTACGACACCCTGATATAGCTTCTCTGCGGAGCACGAGGACCCTGGACGTTACACGGCAGGCCGAACCTGAGGGACCCTTACTTCCCCATTGAGTGTTCGCATTGCCGCCCGTGGTCGAGATCGAACTCCGACCGTCGCAGGGGATGTTTAACAGAACTTTTATGATGTATGGAGTGGTCAGAATGTCAGCAGGATGGAGTCTGACCCTACCGGGCGCCTCGTCATGTTGACTCCCACTGAATGTCGCGAGCACCGCCTCCCCCAGCTTGGCATCACCTCAGGCAATGGCGATGGCATTCACTGCTTTACCTCCGGCACGCTGGACGCACGTCCCCAAGAAAATGAGTATCCGCACCGGTACCAAGAAGCATGGAATGTGGAGCAGTTCAGGGTGACTTGATGGGAAGGGAGGGTACTATCCCGGTGGAGCCGCCAACCAGTTTTCGGTAGAAGCCCGTCCAGAATGAGGTTATGGATGTCCTCCACCCTCCCACGCTTCGTACTCTCAACCAATCCCTCGCTCGTGGACCCCATCCTTATAGGAGGCCCCTGATAAGAGATGCCCTAATGCGCCGCCACTGAAGCGGTCACCGGCTTCTAGCCATCAGTCCACCCTCCCCGAACTTCCCTCGAGGAGCCCGCACACCCCCTCCTCCTCTCTGTCATAACCAACCACCGCCACCAGCTCTCCGTTTGTCACTATATCCTCTGCGGGCTAATGTCACGCCGGACCCTCCACCGCAACCGAACTCTGATCCACCTCAACCGCCTGGGGGGGCCCAGACTTTGCAAAGCCTGGTCCTCGCGAGCGAGCTTACCCTCCCTCCACTCCCCTACGTCGCGTGTGTACACCGTACACGTACGCCCCCAAGCCTCCCCTTCGCACACCATCCAATCTTGCTCTTTCCCCGCATCGGTGCCGCCCCTTCTGAACTCCCCCCTGAGACGAAATTCGCAGCAATCTGCCCGGATTCCCGCCCAACAACACGAAGGGGGCCACACGCCCCGGCACTCCGATTGAAGGGATGAAAAGATCCACCGAAACACTGCACCAATTGCGCTTCTTCATCTGCATGCGGAAAGTCTCAATGGGACAGCAGGCTGCATGTGTTTCAACTTCAGGGAATGCCCGCTTCTCAGGTCCATGCTCGCTCAATACCGGGACGGGAAGCCGATGGCCGCCGCCCACCTCGTGCAGTGGCGAACGCACATGGAGAAACACGTTGTCCTCGCTTAACGTCCCGCCCCCGCCCCTCCCCAACCCGTGAGAAAACCACCTGCCCGTACCCACTTAACCTGGCCCTCCCTCCCCCCGAAACACGCGCCGCAGAGGAACGGGAATAAAAGGTTCTACTATACCCTAATCCGCACAGCTCCTCACGCACCCTCTAACCTGTTTCGTGTGGACGTGCATGTCGCGCATGTCCTTTTGCGAAGGAACAGGCCCGGTGAGCGGCGGGCCGGAGAGGGAGGAGCGTTTTTATGAGCGGGGCTTCCTTTTGAGTTTCACGCCCTATATCATATAGGGAGGTGGCGAACGTGAGTATGAACGTCGATGCGCGTGAATGATCTGGTATTTTGCTGTTTCATGCGTGGTTACCTGTCCCCCCGGGCCCCCCGTTGGTCGTTGGCGTGGCTGGATACTTCCGTGCAAAGCGGAGATGGTGGCCACTGGAAGACGCGTTCCGGAGGACCCTATTAGGATATTTTGACCGGATGAGGGATAGGCATTTGGCATATAACGGAAATCATGGACAGACTAAGGAGTGTCTTATATCCTTTCGAGGAAACAGCGACTCGCATAGGCTCATTGGGTTGGTGGATGAATTCCGGCCCCGTCTCTATCCTGGTCTCCGCTAACCAGCCCGAGAAAGAGCCGCGGATGGAAGGGACTGGAAAGGTGATTCTACACGCTTAGACGCAAGGGCGATAAGTGGAAGGTTGGGAAGGTAGGCCCCTAAAGGCCAAGGGTTCTGACCGCCTGCCCCAAGCCTTGTCGGCCTCAACGCATTCCCGGAGTTGCCGCACGTCGTATCCTTCGCTTTTAACTCAAGCCAACACACTGTACACTCCGCCCTGTAAGCACTACCTTCCACCTGATGATCACTTATCGACCCCGGAGAGACGAATGTGAAACTGTCCACCCCTCCGGCATGACATACATAACACTTATTCGGCTTGGAACCCTAGAGTCAGACCGAAAGCCAATGTCACGAATGAAGCACCATCGCGAACACCTTAAGTTTGCTATTACAGTAGTCTCTTAAGTAAATAAAAGATAGAATGCAAGATTGAATCATAACAGGAGAACCAGATCTAGGTATCGCCGAGTAGTCCAGCCCACTCCCGCTCGTGCCAATCTTTTCCAAACCACCCGTGTTTTCCCAAGCACCAAGTACATAAATTCCATGCCCTGACAAACGGAATAACCAAGTCCAGTAGATGACAAACAGCTCCTCGCTCCTTCTCCTCCATAGCCCATGCCTCCGACTTAGGACCATGGAGGAGGAACATAGAATCCGAGTGAAAGGGTCTGGTAACCCCAGAAACGCCGAAACACCCACACCAAAGGGGGTATTTGATGAAGAACCAAGAACCAAGAAAACAGTCCGAAAACAAGTCGCCCCCCGGATTACCCACCCGCTCCCCATCCCGTATCATCCTTTCCTACCCCAGCCCAGCCTTAACCTCTGTATTATATCTCATGCCCCGCTTCGTAAAACCATGGTTGAAACCATTGCATCTTCTCGCCGTTCTATTGTGGTCCGTATCGCTGCGCACCAGTGTCCGGATACCCTTGGGTCGCAGGCCCATACGGCCCCGCGCTCGGCGGGCCGCCCCCGCCAACGCCACCGGGTGTGTGCGGGCTGTTGTGACCTGCCCACCACCCATTACCCTGGTGTAATCCCTCGTATGGCTGCGGCGGCGGCGGCTCTATGCGCGCCCGGGGCTGGTATCTCTGCTGCACATGATGATCCGCCAACTTCGCCGCCTGGCTGTTCCTCTTCCTCGTCGTCATGCTCCGCGAGTCCTTGCGTAGCCGCAACCGCACCCCCTGGTCACTGAAGGACCTCGTAAGGAACGTCGACTCCTCCATTCCTGGGAACACCTTGGGGGAGTACACCTCGAAAACGCGCGATGTGATCTCGCCGAGCTGCGACACTTCGCCATTGGACACCTCGTATAGCGTGAACTTGAGCCGGAATTTGCCCTCTACCTTCACCGAGAGGTCGCCGAAGACAAAGAAGCCGCCGTCTTGGTTGTTGGTGTCCTTCAGTTTGTGGAGGCTCGAGACTTGCGTGCCGAATAGCGGGTTACCGTTCTGGCAGGAGACGGGCGTGTCCTCCTTCTCGTCTATCAAGAAAGCCATAACGAAGTGGTACGGACCTAAGAACGGGGGTTGTTAATGGGTTTCCTCATTCGTGAAATCTTTACCACAGGAGTCAGTCCTTACTCTGCAGAATATGGTTGTTGTGTGCGGGGACTTCAAGCTGCAATATCGGTGGCGGGTCAACGGGTTTACGATCTAGCAGTACGTTAGCCCCGCTTCTTGCAATTGTGCGACTCCATTTCAGAAAGCTTCATCGTCCGTGCTCGTCATAGTACCTTTGTCCTTTCCTAGCACAACCTTCGCTCGGTCAGGCTCTTGCCGAATTGTCAGAGTGAACTGCGGCGTAGGAGACGAGGGCTCGGTGGCGGGCGAGTAGTTAACATAGGACCCGGGCTCTTGCTGCAGCACGGGGGACTGGGTAAGAGTCGGCGTGGGTGCCGAGGGCATTGGAGCAGGCGGCGTCATCATCGGCAGTCGCTGCAGTTGCGCCGGCGGGGTCTGTCCAGGCGTGTAGTGCGAAGGGGACGCTTGAATCGGATCGTACTGTGGCGGGCGGCTGTGGGGAGCCGGATACCCGCCGTACGGATGGCGGGGGTTATGTCCACTTGTCATGGCTGACATGAGCTGCGGCGCGCCCGAGGTCAGGTATGCTTGCGGAGAAAGGTCCAGAGACGTCGACTCGACGCGACTGTTGTAAAGCCCCTGGCCGTAAAGAGGCTCCAAACTGCGAGGCGCTTGAATTGCGATGCTCATGGGCTAGGACGGCGAAGAGTCGATGGCACTTCGGAGCCAGGAGAGAGAGATCCAGGGAAACGTTCGTCGACAGAGCTGGAACGGAAGGCTCGAGGGAAGTTCGGTCTTCCTCCAAGGCCTGGCACTCTCTACCACAGCTCAGGTTGCTCGATCCGTTATTGTCTCAATGTTTCCGAGGTCCGGATTTCTCTCCCGCGGATGCGGCAAATTCAGCCAGTGCTTTTAGAAGCTTGACAATGGAATGGGAGAGTTCTTGATAGCGTCCGCTCTAGGATGTCCAATGTGATCAGGTTGACTTCCACCACCCTTAGATCTCGGCTTTCGAATAATCGAGATGTTAGATGGGTTATAGAGCAGGATTGGCTTTGGAAAAGGTCAAGAAGAGCCAAGGTGTCAAGGGTGAGTTGGCGCTATTGAGTTAAAAGGCCTTGAAGGTGCAGGGAGATAATGCGACGAGAGTGGCGGTCTGTAACAGGGGTCCCGTGCCTCCTTGTAGTAAAGCTTGATCGCCAGCGTCGAAGATCCAAGAAGAAGGTTGTAGTGGAAGGGAACCAAGGCGACCAAGATGTTGGGTTGAGTGTGGGGATGCCCTGGTACTTGTAAGATGGAAGGGAAAGCCCTGGTGATATCTGCCCGCTGGTGAAGTTTGAAGAAGCCGAGAAGACGCGGAACCGGGTTTGGCCGATGAAGAGTCCGGGCTTGCACGCTCTGGTAGCGAGAGCACAACGTTTAAGACTAGAGATCAGTGAGATGTGGTGTCCTCGGAGTAGATAGATATGCCGTGTCTCAGACGTTGTGATGGACAAAGACAAAACGCGGGACTGGGGAGAGATATAATAAGTCCTGGCCGTCGACAGAGTTGGCCGGGGCTAGGGGGTGGTTTTTGGGGGGGGGTGAAGGGGAAGGGGGGCGTGTTGCAGCGGCGACGGGTTGAAGAGAGACGGCAGAGAAGGGTGGGTGATCTCTTGTCGCAGTGCTTCTCAGACTGGGGATGTGCGCGGAGAAGAAACCATGCCCTCCAAGAGGAACACACAAGGATGCCGGGGCACTGACTTCGGAATGTGGAGCTCAGGTGAGGCGTTGAGACGGCACAGCAGTGTGCGGAGTAGCATCCGAGTACAAGGAGGCAAGAGGGTGATGTTGTAAGGACAGAGGCAAGCGGGGAGGCGGGGGAGTGAGGACCCAATGTTCGAGAGTCTTATGTCGAGCTTGACTATTGCAGGATGCCCCCCACCCGCCGAAGGGGGGTTGTGGCGAGGGGTGCGGACGTATGAGCCGAAGTAGCTCGACGGACAGGGGTGGAGGGTGGCGGGGTGTTGACTGGAGGGAGTTTGAAGGGGGTGAGAGCCAGGATGATCGATCGGAATCTTGGCTCGTCGTCGGAGAAGCAGGAAAGAAGCTGCTGTAGGGTTGGTTCGACAACGGAGCCTAATAGTGGGCTTAGACAGCTCGAGTCTAGCTTCACGGGACTCGGCCGTGCGTGAGAAGCGTGATGCGCGGTCGGAGGTTGTGTCTTCTTGGTAGCGATTTCATACGGCAGAGGAGAACCCGGGAATCTGTGGCGGCCAAAGAGCGCGAGTCCCGCAGCAGGGACCTGCGCCCGGAACACTGAAGATTTACCCGACCGTTTGAGCTTCGTCTGGTGTATCCTTGGAAAGCTGGCTGACTTGATATGACGAGGTATTTTCATAATACGGAGCGGCTTAGAATATTTCACACTCTATACACCCTCCTAAGCCGTGGCTGTGGAAATTCCTGTCGAAGCTGGCCACCGTTCGGCGTGTGTAATGAATGAGAGATCTTGATCCACTAAGGTACTGTGGGTGCCGGAATAGACTGCAACGCTGGAGCGGCGGGCTAGTATCTTGTGTTCCTGTTTGGTGGGGGGGGGGGGGTGTACGTTGGGCCCGGGGGACGAGACCGTTTTTCGTGCTCAATAGGGGGAATTGGTCATAAACTCAAATACGGAGTATTGTAAGAACATCAAAGGTGGGCAAATTGGATCTGGGGTAAGGCTTGGTGAGTTCTGCAATCTGAGAGACTGGCCCTCCCAAGATCCGCAGTGCAACCTACTCAGTTCGTCGCTGGAGGGGTGTTGACCTAGCGCTTGGAGAGACGGGACGGATGGTGCAGAAGGCGAGAGCAACCTGTTACTCTGTTCGGGGTGACCGTGTCCGAAAGCGGAACACCATGGAGCGTATAGGAGCCCTATTATGGCAGGCACGGTGTGGTGATAGATGAGGTGAGTGCGAAGGGCCTCGCGATGAAGGTGGTATTCCGCTCAGGGAAATGAGACCAATTAATTATCATCCGAGAGGTATGATATCGGAGAGATTCTTGTTCTTCGCAGCGCGTGAAGCTCAGAGGTGGCGATGCGGATACGTCTGGAGGCAATCAAAGCTCTGGGGGGCGAGGGTCCCCTCCCACCACGCGATCCAGATGTGAAGTTTACCGCGAGAGAAGCGTGGGCGGCAGAGGCACCCTTCCTCTTTTGGGCGAAATCTGAGCAAGCCGCGGATGTCGTCCCAAGATACGCCCTTCAAGAGAGTGCGAGCAGCATTCGCGCCGCACACAGCGGAACCGTTGGAATTCGCTAATGGTCTGTTGCATGGGCGGCTCCTTCCTCCAGGAGCCCCCGATGCACCTTCCACAAAGGAGGTACGTAGCACGAGTACATCATACTCATGCCGACTTGACCTGAAGTCTGAGGCGAGCGTGACCACCCCCGCTGCCGCCTAAAAGCCCTTCATCGTTCGTGCCGACCCCGGCCCTGCTCTTGCAGGTTGCATTAAGTTGCGGGTACAGTGGATCCTGGTATCTCACTACCGATTTCATGGACTGAAGTACAAAAGGCCGATGTACAACGATGGGTGTCCGACAATGACCTTCGATTGGGGGAGAGAGGAGTGTACCCGGGTACCCTGCCATTCGGAAACGGCAATCCGTTCCTGCCGGAACTTGCCCACCGGCTCTCCTGCACGGGAGGGCATGGGTAGCGTGGGCACGCATCCACCAAGGCAGCGGCGTCATTGCCTTGAAGCTCCTTCATGATGCATCAACATCGATGGCTCCATCTCCCAGTCTGGACGGTGTTGTCGGCTCGTTTTCCCACCTGTTCATCAATTTTCACAGGAACTTTCCAATTGGCTGTTGTCCAGGCCCACGCGCCTCTAATGTTATTCTCCCTCCATGGATCGGCTCGTCCCCGTCGCTAGTGCTGATGGCCCAGGCACCTGCATGTTTCTACCACTCCTCGTCGAAGGAGGGGACGGGTAAACACGCGTTTCGACCATCCACTTCTTCCCACGCCCGCAGCAGCCCTTCCGTGTTCGACCTGGTGTTGAGAGCACACGTGCAGCAAAGCCGCATTGGCTAATCCGAAGGCCACGCTCAAGCGAGCGGTTCCAGATTTCGTCATGTCCAGGTCACAGGCCGCAGCCGCGCTCGTCTCAAGCCTGGTAGTAGCTAGTTCAGGTCCTGAAACACACGGCAGCTGAGCTAGCTTCCTACCAACGACGTGGGAGTCTTCTCAGGTACCATTCACACTCGTCCTTGGCACACAGAGCAATCTCATAAGCTCGAGTGACGCGGGACACCCCCGAGATGAGGCTGCGCTATCTTTCTCTTTTCCGTTTGAAACCGTAAGAGATGTCGAGTTGGGATCAAACTCTTGAAATTGTCCAAGTCCTGGCCAAGTGTTCCGCCCCACGTCTCTCGCCTCGGCTTTCATCCTGGCTGGCTGGAGCTCGAAGTGGGCCCACTGCATGGATGCCAGCTCTCGCGCTAAACTCCGTCACCGGCTCTTCTCTTACGAGTGGAGACACCGCACCTCGCTTGGGGAAGATTACACTAGGGTAGCATGTTGTTGTGCCCCTAGCTGATATGGGGCACAAGATCCTGGGCCTTCTCTCGGAGAACGAGCCGGACAGGGAACTTCGCCCAGCGACTAACACCCAATACGAGGAGCCGTGGCGGTTATCATTTGTCTGATGAAGGGGTCGCGCAGCACAATGGGTCGTTGAACCTCAGTGCGTATTATGCCGATCGCATCTGCTCTTGAGCCCGGATGCCCATCGCCTACTCGACCGACGGTGCTGTCGATATTTGTTCTAGACGTGCTCTTTCCGCGCTGGCAGGTCCCTCCCCACCTGTCATTTTCCCTGTCGTGAGATCTGGGACAAGGGAAGGCCAGCTTCCGGCGGCTAGTCCGGTTTCCTCTGTCTGTGCGCTACGCCAAAGGTCTTGCCACCCCCCTTCCCTTTCCTTTTCGGGTAAACAAGGCCTGGCGAAGCATGAATGGAATCTTCTTGTGCGTCTCTTGGAACTGTATTCTTGGACGATCAGGCAATCCCTCCTTGCCGGGATATCCCTTCCATCCTACCTCTTTTTTCTTTTCTTTTTTTTTTTTTTTTTTTTTTTTTTTTTTTTTTTTTTTGGCGGCATCCCTCATTCTCCCTGCATTGGCGCTTCGGATAGAGACGCAGTCCGCCTGCTGTTCCTCAAACCCCGCGATCCAACTAGAATGAAGACGAAAACGGACAAAAGTGATTGATTAATGCCGATTCTTACCTGGACTTGTCACTCCAAAATGTCAGGAGGGCCCTTAGTAGAAGGCTCCTCGGCTTCTCACGGTTTTCACCTTTCGACTCGCGCATCTCGTGCCATTTGGAAACGGAAAGGAAAGTTACTCTTCTTGTCGTGCTGCTGTGCTCCGAGCGGCAGGTTAATGGATATAACACCTGAAATATATTCCATTCGATATCCTTCAAGCGGGCAGTTTTATTATTAGTATTATTATTTTTTCCATCTGTTCTCGCTCTCCTGCCCTCTAATAACTCCAAAGCATGAAGCCGCTTCTGGCCCTCGTAGTGGAGGGTGGTTAATGTATGAGGAAACGGACACGGCACGAGGAGTCACAGACTCGTCCCTCTACAGTGGGTTGTCCACAAATGGACATCATTTCGCTGCACCCTCCGAACCTGGTAGTCCACGATCCACCTCCCGAAGACGGGAGATGAGAAAACTGGGAAATTCTTTCATCTCTATTCCCGCCTTCGCTTCCCTTGTTAGGTCAACCATGATGCCGGGCAGTGCATATTCGTGCCGTTAATAGGAACGTCGAAACCACCGTCATCATGAGCACATCCCACGATACACCCATCGAATGCAAATTTAGGAAAGGAATATTGTTCTGATTACAGGGTCACCTAAAAGCGGGCATGACACTGTCAATGTATAGGGTGGATCTTGGGCGGTACTTGTTCACAACCTCGAACGAGGCTAGCAGTCCACTCTTGGATAAAAAGGTGAGGAAAGGGTGGCCCCGTCGCGTGGCGGGATGTAAGGTACCTACTCCAGTTGGGCCAACTCCCCGGCCTTGCGAGGCGAGACCGACTTGCTAGCCCAATTAAACCGCTGCCGGAAGTGCTGGAGGCCGCGCCACATGCATGGTTAGTCAGGTCTTAGAGAGAATCGCAATGCAACCTTTTCGAAGAGCGGGGCGTACATTCAGCCCCCAGGCCATTTCCCGGCCGGGGCGGGCGACGGAAGATGTTGCCGCTGCCTCCTTGCCGCCTTCTAGCGCGGTCCTGATGGGCTACTCCAGCGCAGGTGTCGGGAGCTACCATGTCACTCTTGAGCGTGAGCATGAATGTCACAGATAGCTCTCCTCGACGCCATATACTTTCTCACACCGCCTAGGCAAGGACGGGTGGCGGAGTCTGCGTCTGTGTGTTCGCATGGGGGCGGGAAGTTGAGGAATTATGACGGGCGGCGAATGGGTCGAATATCCAAGGCCCTGAACCTTCAGGGCATGCACGCACGCTGCCCTGCTCGAGCAACGTGTAGGTTCAACCCCAACAGTCCAGGGACGTCGCGAGTGAAGATCGCGTCGTGGCTTCCGGTGTAGCTTCGACTCGCGCAACATTATCTGCATTCGGGCAGTTCCGACACCAATTAAGGCCCTCGAACCCTTACCGAGATCAGGATCCATAGTTCCCCTCGCAGCGAGGCCTCCACCCGGATTACACATCGTCCCACCTCGGAGAAATAACAAGCTGCCATGCACGTGGGGCGAAAGAGACTTGGCAACTGCTCCTACCTTCCCACCAGGAGCCGACCAAGCACCATCCATCTTGCCAGGCGGGCCCAGGCGTCATAGTGGATGAGGGAGGAGTTCGCGCAGCGTCCCGAGGACTGAACCAGGTCTCAACAGCACCCTGGTCCTGGTCACAGCTCGCCTGCTCTGCAAACTTCGCCAATCCCGCGCAGAATGTAGACAACCCCAGGAACGTGAAACAGCCACAACCGCCAGTTTGAGGTCACCATATTGTGAAAATCGTTCGAGGGTTGCGCGGCGGGTCTTACTTACTATGCGGCTTCGTTGTTCGTTACAACCGTAGGCCTGATGGAGGCGCCGGCAGGGATGCCAGGCCAACCACTTCCTGAGAGCTTTCACCCTTCATCACTGCGTCTCATTTCAGCGAATACTCAGCCGCAGATTACCTTTCTCGTCCCTACGTCGCGTAAACGGAGCTTGACGGGGATGCTTGTCTCGTACGGAGTTCCCCGCGCATCTCGGAGACACTACAGACGGTGGCTTCGGTCCATTGTAACGGGTACCCTTGCCGTTCCTCACCTGTGACGCTCTGGCCCCTTACTCGGGCGGGAGGGACAAGCCTCCAGGCTAACCAAACATAGCAGCGATCGTCGCAACCTTGGGAGTTCGAAGCTCGGGCCCGTCGAGAATATTCTCCCGGCCTTCCAGAGCTCGAAAAGAAGCAAGGAAAACGAGCCATGGCCAACGAAGGAGCACAATGGACGTAAATCGTGCGCGCACTTGCAAGGAGGGAATCGCGTCGACACGGACGTTGTGAAACGTAGGACATGAATTCGGACGACGCGACGCGGAGATCAAATCGGATCTCCATCCCAGGAATTTCTTGCTCGGGACTTTATCAATATTGCCCGAATACTGGCGCAGTTTTGGTACGAATTGGCAGTTCAAGAGACCCGGCCGGGACTCGTAATTATTCCCGTCCCGTCTGCATCGAGCTCCGCGTTTCTACCACAAATTCACACCCACGGGACGAACCCCTCGGCAGAGACCCCCCTGCTTTTTTTTCTTTCTTTTTTTGGGCGTCTTTCTGTATTTCGGCTGTTCGCGTCCATTGCCCATCCCAATCACACGGCTATCCCGCTGCTGGCGGGAGCGAAGAAGGGGAATGTGGTGACTCTGGTGATGACTGGGATATGGCCTGTTTTCAATGTGTCCACCCGCCCTGGAGATCCCTCTGGCCCCTCTGACGTTCCGGCCCCCAAACCCCCCCAGCTGGGAGCGAAAGCGGCGCAGCACCGGGAAGCGAGATGATATTTCCCACTCGAGCGCGGGCGTTTGCCCTGGGCCCTTCCAACTCATCGCATGCGCAGGATCTCGTACAAACCCGGTCCTTGCTCAGGGCTGGGACTCCGCGCCCCTCCCCTGCAGCATGCTCGTCGAGAGTGTGGGTTTCCTCCTGTCTTGAACACCCGGAGATCCTCCCCTCGACGTGCCGCATGAACCAACGTCACACAATCCCGGTCCCGGGCCGTGACAAACGGGGGAGTGCTTGCGCTGTCCCACCCGGAGCTCGGACGGCATTGGGGCCCGCTTATATGAACGCCGGGTAAGGGGTGCCATGGTGCGGTGAGCAGGGCCGAAATGGGGGGGTGTGCACGGGCAGCGCCTTGTGGGAGCCTTTACTGACATCAAAGGGAGGGATTTTCGGCCTCGTGATTGGTTTGTTTTATGGGGAAGAGGTCATTTCGGAGATGTTACTCGGTTTGGGGTTAGTACAAGGCGAGCTGGACATCGGGTGCTCTCCCCATCGGGCAATCTATTTCTCCGCGCAGGAAACCTTTACCGCTGTTGAGCTCACATGCTGGTCCTCAATAATCGTGTGCGTCAATATTCCACCGGTTGGGACAGAGGATCAAGCAGGACGAAGCGATGCGATTCCCTGATCAACTGATGCGTGCGTTCCCGCGGAACGGCATGTCATCCCATTTCCTTGCATGGACGTCGTCGGGAGCGCGCATCCGGGGTCTCAGGACGGGCTCTTCCCGGCGCGGGGCGTTTGCTGGGCAGGTTACACGAGATGCCGCCTTCAGCCCTCTCGGCCCAGTCGCTTCGTTTTCAGTTGCGTAGAGCTATTGACTTCACGAGCGTCTTCCTTTTTGTCCGAAAGTGGGTAGATGGGCTCCCTTTCGATATCTATCCTTCGGCAACCAGGGCCCCTTCCAGCAGGATCTAGGCCGTTCTGTTCCGCGTGATGTGGTGCTTAATATACCTGTGCGACGTGCGGTATCAAATCCCATCGAGGAAGAGAGATGGTTATACAGGCCTAGACTGTCGATTACGTTTACGCCCTGTCATGGACGGTCTTGTACGACAGTATGGGTGCAGGCGTACACGTGAGGCTAGGCTGCATGTAAGACTATCCAGCCGGATCCTGTCAGCCGGGCCTGCCTCTGTTGCTTTATGATGTGCTACAGAGACGCACGTGTTAAACGCTTCCCGCCTTGCGATCCGGAGTATCAGGTGCAAACGGATCAAGGGGTGTCCAAGTAATACTCTTATGCAGGTCGGGGATTCTTCTCCCTGCACCCTGAATTCGTTCCCTAAAGCTATGTGTTTGAAGGACCAGAAGGCTGTATGGTCTGTTACATTTTCAACTTCGTCCATTATACGGGTATGTAGAGGTAGTACCCTCTCATCCCTCGCCACCGTACTTCTCGCCTCGGTCCGCTGCTCATACCGCTTCCCGTCCTCGTGATACTGATCTCCCCCGCCCCCAATATCAATAACACGCGCAGCCCAGAATAGCAGGAGCGCACAGCAGAGATTTGCCTACGCCGAGGACGGGACGAATATCCTCCGCCCCGCAGCTCGCTACCCCGATTCATGCCGTGTCTGTAAGACTATTACACTCTCCCGGAAACCTCGATGAGGAATCTTGCTCCGGACCGGTGTTGAAATTCTCCCGCATGGAGACGGGCGGCTCTACCTTGGGATCTGTGAAGTATATCTAATTGATATTTGCTTTGCCGGCGTACGCCACCACCATCTCGCTTCTCCGACTGTGCAGCTCTTGCAAGACACGTATACCGGTCAGCTTATAAATGAAGAACAACAAGGTCTAGAACGGGTTCCGCAATACCACAATCTCAGCTTGGCAGTGTATATCCTGGCTCGGAGGATCCAGTCTCCGGGCCACTGTCTTCCCCAGAAAACACTTCTTGGGGTCTAAATCTCAACCATGGTCCCCCTCGGATCCCTCACCCCTCCCCCCGGGTTCTCCTCCCCCGTTTGCTTCCCGGTTGACCTGGGGACACGGGAACCCGGTGCATCCCTCCCAAGGCGGAGGCAAAGCTGGTAACGGGAGGGATCGGCCCCGGGTGTTACTGCGGACCTAGTAAGTGCTGGGAGACATGCTCCGTCCGGGCCGGATGTTGGGAGCATTGGTTTGGGTATCACGGTATCAGAGGGGCGAATATGGAAGCGGGGCAGAGGTAGAACACACGTGGTCCAGCGCCTTATCATGCAGGAAGGCGTATTACTGATTCGCTAAACGTGCGTTTATTGCTTTTGCTGCGTTTTTATTCATGAGGCCGAAACCAAAGAAAGCGTTCAAAAGCCAACCGGCACTCAATTAGTTCCTCCGCAGCAATATCACTTGTTTTTTTCTTGGATGTTCTACTTCCGGGTCCACAATGTATAACCCTCCTATAGCCTGCTATCCGTGTTAGATCACGAAGCGCAACCGGAGTGAAGACATGTCTCTCTATGCCCCATTCGATGGATACACACAAGGTTTTGGACGTGAGAATCTCTCTTTTTGTTCAGATCCGAAGAGACAGGTAACTGAGTCTCGGATGGCGACATCCAAGACAGAGACAAGCCACCCGGTAAGCAAGACAACAAGCGCCCGCCGTGAGGATATCCGGATGGTAACCCCCATCACCGTCACATCCCGCCCCCTCGACCAACATTACGACAATCTCACCTCCCACGTCCTAAGCTCCCCCCTCTTATGTCTCTCGAGCATGAAGGACATAAGCCCTTGAGAAAGACAACGGTGGGCAATTCACGACTAGAACAGACCAAGAACAGGGGAATAAAGAAGCTAGAAGAACGCGGATAAGCTCGGCTCAGGGAAGTAACATGAGGTTCAGGTGAAGACCTTCAGGGATGTCTGTCTTTGACGTCCTCTCGCCAGAAGCGTTGCATCCTCTCCCCGCCCACTGTTGCCCACCCTTCTAGCTCTATTTCCCCGGCCCTCGCTTACGATCTCGGGGCTGCACCTCGCCCTGGCCCCGAGGATGCGTCATTGAACTTTCTTTGATTCGTATCGACGGTCCTTTTTTCTTTTGAGGCGGAGTCTCTGTTAGGTTCGGGATGGGGATGGCCCTGGTGCAAGCCTCCCACTAGCGCCATGCAGGGCCGTTGAGAACGGGCCAGGTCTGGGCTTGGGTCCGCTGCAGCTCAGCCTTATGTTGGACTGTCCGTCACTACCTGTCTTTGCTTTTGCTTGCTGAGTGCTTCCTTTTCCTGTTTCTTCCTTTTTGTGAGCCGTCTCGTAATGTAACCTATCCGTGCTTGTCAATGCCCAAGTTGCCGTGTCGTTCAAGAGACCCACCAAAGAGCAACTGGACGAATCGAAGGTTTGGGCTATCTTCAGTCGTCCGCAGATCGGGACAGCTCACAAAGCCTCATACGGAAGAGAAGCCGATATCGAGCTGAACGATTGCGAGCTGCAGCCTAATCTAAACACCGTAGCATCCACTCAAACCCGTCCTCACTCAGCCACCACAAGGAAACCTTCCGGGTTACAATCCATTCCCACGATCCCAAATCAATACTGCCACAGGGCAACCCCTGCCGCAAACGCCCTTCCCCCCGCATCAGGTGGGTAGGACGCAAAAGATCCTGTGCGCATTTGTAAAAACCTCCGAAATCACCCCCCTCCCCCCAACAACGGTACGCTTTCGTCCATGTGCATGTCTTACCCGGACACCGATATGCACAAAGCCCGGAGAATAAAAAACTACGCAAACATGGCGCTCCACCACGTTCATTCCACGCTTCGCCAGTGGCTCCGAGCGGGCACATGGGCGTCAATTGCCGACGTCTGCTTGGCCGGATGAGGAAGTCACTACTAGCGGTGGCTTGTCTTGTCCCACATTTCACTGAGCATGTGGGACAACCTTATTCGGACGACTCCATCTTCACAAAACGTGTTTGTGATATGCAGTTCGGCAGAAGAAAAAGCATGTCAATACTCGCCACTTTCGGGAAAGGGGCCGTGTCAGCAGAATTTCAGACAGGCTCGACCTCTTTCTTATTGAGCCCATCCAACCCCGGCCCCAAGCTGGAGGCAAGCGCCATTTCGCTTGCAGAAATGAGCTCTTCGTCAGCGATGACAAGACATCACCTCCTAGCTCACCCCGTCCCGGTTCCTTGCTTTGATTGCGTCCCGCACTCCATTCCCCTCCCACACCCAATCATCCCTCCTTCCACACGCACTCCCACCCCAGTCCCGAACGCTGCCAGGAAACAAACACTCTGTCCCCCGGTCTAACGTCGCATCTGTTAGTCGTACGGGGGCAACGATCCGCGCCCGGCTCCCTTCTCCGACGCAACCTTCCGACGAGCAAAAGGGGATAGCGCGTGTGGGGGCAGGCATGATGACGGCGAGTTGGTGGCTGGAGGCTCGTTCGAGATGAACGGTCGGTCCGTGCGGTGGGCTTGATGGGAGCGCGAACCGAGATTGACTGAATTTCGGGAACTTGGAGAACCGAGGGGTGACAAGGACTGCTGGCAAGAGGACCCGTCGTAGTGGGCTGAGCAACTGTCTTTCGGTGTTGATCGAAGGCCTCTTTCCTTTCCTGCAGTGACTATTATTAGACGTTGCTTCTCCAAGCTGCGGCACATATGTGCAACTCCCAACTCGGCCAACCATGTGTTGCTTTTTTCTGTACAGTGACCCAATCTGGCAGAAAATCCCCGATGATTGCTTCGGTCCCATTGTGCTAATAGCCTACGACCCTCGCTGGGTAGTTTGGGGTTTACTGATTGCCATGGTTGCCTAGGCGGCCAGGTCTTCCCACAAGGGATGTGTGGCGGGACAGCGGCCCATAGAGGCTCCATCACACACGCCATGAGATACGCTATCCTTCCCCATCCCATCCGCGCCACCATCCTCCTACCCGTTAGCATGGTCACTAGAGGGCTTCAGGACCTACGCAGCAGGTAAGACACTGGTCACGATCTAGCCAATTACGTCAACGAAGAGTGAAATATCATCGCTCTCAAGTTAAATCAGGCCAAAGCGCTCAACGCCGCTGCGCACAGACCCCTCCTCCACTGCTGTGTCGCCGACAGAGCGAACGACTCGCACATCCCCTCGTCCCAAAGTTCCCGGGTTTCTTCGCCCACCAGGTTTGGTACGACCGGACCACAGGATGCATAGGCGGGCACTTAAAAGGCTCGGCGTCCACGTGGAACGAGCATGAGGGGGTCCGAGCAGGCAATGGGAGGGATGGCGTGGGAAGCCACCGCTCGGACAGATGGCGTCGGGATTCGCGTGCCTGTGCCCAGAAATGGCGCCAAGCGATTTGTTTTGGGAGAGGTTGGCGGGCGACGATCTGTTTTGGCGTGCGGGACGAGTATTGCCCCGCGTGGTGGTGGGCACCAATGGGGTTTGAGACACAGCTGCTGCAAATGAGACCATGTAACGGAGAAAAGGAGAGGGATTATTATCTACTTCTGATGCAAGACAATTGCTTGTCTGGACTGGACTTGGTGCAGGTAGTCTTGGTCCCGGAACGATTGGACCTTCCCTATGGTGCCGAGCAGCGGCATGTGACGGTGAGCGTCAGCGGAATTCGCTTCGTGAGGAAGGAGCGAGGTGGTCACTCAGGGAACACCTCCGCCAAGTCGGGCAGAAGTACTATGTATTCGTCTCCTTCTGTCAAGAGAAAGCTCCCACCAGAGCTGCCTTGTGCGATTGCTCCTCCCAGACTCAATGGACGACGGACGCCCATTGCTACCTCCCGACCCGTCATAGCTCATCCAGACGTCACGAGACAGGAGACCAAGATGACAGCGCTGATCTTAAAGCAGACACTCTTCGACGACGTATGTACCTCTTCAACCCCTCGTTCCCCTCATCATCCACACCCTCCCCGCTACATAGTCCAGCGATTTGCCCCATCCTCTTTTCGTTCGCCATTAGTGGGGAACAACCCAGAGCGAGCGGTTCGTGAGCTACACTCGCATCGTCTGAAACGAATAGGTCTGCAGGTGTGTGCCGACGCCTTTCCCGATTTGGAGCTGCGGACTGGGCCTGGAGTCCGATGATGCGGAGACCTTATGTTTGTGGTCCCATGACTGGGTGCTTGACGAAGTTATTGATTGGAGCCGCTATACGTTGGGTTGAGAAGACAGGGCGGTATCGCCTTATGGAGACCGAGCCATGGCGTGGGCTCACCTGGTCGTTCATGCTATTGTATGCACCCCTTCAACTTGGGCAAGTAGATTTCTCACGCGTTTCATACTGGAGCGTTCGTACCTCCGCGATGGCTGTGGTTCCTAGACGCATCGCCGACACGAGGGGTCATATCAGCCACCTGCTATTAATATGTGCTTCAGGTGAGTTCCCCCCTCTTCTTTCATACTACCGACCAAACATGATTGGAGAAAGGACGTCCAAAGGACCTTCAGTAAGCTACTTGCTGTCATAAATCTTCAGTCTAGGGTGATGCAGCGGCAGCGAGGCGTATGGGATAATTCTGGACCAGGTCATGATCACACCTCCACGTTCGGCCTCCAACATGCGGCCGGTATGAGCTCCAGGGATGCAGCCTCCCATCTGCGGCCACGTTTTCCGCGTCCATCCGCCCATGCTAAGCCCTTTCCTAACGCGGACACGTTGAAAATTAACATGCAGAGACTTCATACAGCGAAGGTCTGCTATTCCTGGCAAGCGAGTGCTCGCTCTCGCTGCGGGCAGCATATTACACGCATGCAGGCCAATGATAGGATTGCTTCTTCGCCGCCCGACTTACGCGAGTGCCTAGCATCAGGCAATTCCCTCCCCCTCGACCCTACCGCTTGGAAGCGGCTCGACGGCCCACGTCCGGTGGTAGGCGGAAATAGGGTGGCCTTCTTTTTCCTCTTTTTCTCTTCCCTTTTGGGACCGTCGGACGTTGCACTGCACTGTTCAACTTGGATCCATTCCTTTTCCGGAGACTTCTCGCCAGCACACCGCAACACCGCAAAACGGCTTGTGCACCCTGGCACGTCACATCGCGTCACGGCTCCAGACTCCGACTGACCCCTGCCCGTCCTTCTTCCATTCTCGGCTATCTGAATGTTTTTCTGCAGCCAAATACACCATACGACCCTCAGCAACATCAGCGCCTCCCTGACATGGATATTAAGAGCCTCGCACCGTACATATCAGTCAGATATGACACACGCACTTTCCCGTGAAGGGGGCATCATCTCCCCTCCCTCCTCTTTGTCTTCCCGCCGTTACATCGCGCCCAGCCCTTCGTGTCGAGGTGGTTCTTCCCACCCGTTTGTCCGGCGGGACGAGCATGGTTACTTGCTTAGTGCCGGTGAGATTTGAATGCACCCCCTGATGACTTACCTGGTCAGCGCCCTCTTAACGCCGCCTGCTATTCCTACTCCTTTGGGGAAGGAACGCCCCGGTTGGGGGCGGATGGGGAATTTGTCATGAGGGGTGTCGTCTCTCGGCGGGGTCACTTTCGGAGCGGTGACATGCGTCCCGTCCCAAGTCAAGACCGGGTGGGGCACGCTGTGGTGGGCTCGAAGAGAGGCCGGTGAGGAGATGGGCGCGTGATGAGGGGTTAGGTGTGGGGAAGCTTGTTTGTTGGCTTATGCGATATGGCGTCGAGCACTTGCGCGGCTCCGGACTACGGAGCCCCGTGTGGTCGAGGTCTCAGGGGTGCCGACTCACAGGTGAGTGAGATGAGGAGAAATGATGGTGTTTTACTGCAGGCGAAGGGGAGAGACAACTAGGACACCCCATGTGAATGGTAACTAATAGAGCTGTAAATGGCCGTCTTTCCGGTACTGGTGAGAACCCGGAACGGATGGGGATGGGAGACGAATGGACCCTCTAGGAGGCTACAAAGGGAACTTCAGAAACACTTGAGCAGTCAATAGTTGACGTCGTGAGGGCAGCGATATCCCGTCAACTCTTACATTTTTGCCAAGAGGACGACAATACAATAGTGAGAAGCGCGTACATCGATCAGCAAACTGAGGTAATACTACATGCCTACCTCACACAGAGAGCCGTGGACCTCGTGTTTTCCACGAAGGGGCCTCAGCCCTGAAGCTGACTTGACGATGAGCCCCGTTATGAACGGACTCTTTCGTTTTCTGAGTGGCGTATGGACTTGGTATCACGGGTGGTTGGCCTCGAGGTGGTACCACCGGCGTCGCCGGCCTGCGGTGCATGAGTGGCCTCGTTTCTGTCCCCCGCAGCTATTGTATCTTCCACACAGGGGAGGGCGACCTGCGATGCGAGACGGGTGACGTCCCTACTGTTCGCCGCGGCCTCGGCAGCCGACTCGAGGGCGGCGCCGGCCTCCGACACACATGGCATACTTCCATCATTATCAACGCCCTCTTCCTCCACCTCCGCAACCTCATCCACAAGCTCGTCTAGGTCCGCATTATCGCTGTCGTAGACTAACTCGGCTCTCGCCGCCTTGTTCGTCCTCGCGGGCGTGGGCCGCTTATTCGACGCCTCGGGCTCAACCGCCTTCCCCTTGAACTTGTTGCCCTTGCAGCTAGAGTCGTGATCGTCCTTGACCCGGGCCGCAGCCTGCTCCTTGAACGCGCCGGTACACGTCCTTAGGACGGCGCGCTTAATCAAGGCGAGAATCCTGCGCTACGGGGGCTCACCTTTGTCGTCCATGGCCATCTCCACTGTTGCGGTATAAGTCGTAGAGTGTGTATCGTAAGACCTCCAGTCGCCGATCTGTAGTTTCATCATGGTTTTCCTGCGAATGTGGGCACAATATTAATACCTTCGTGACTCAAACACATTTGAATGATGACTTCTCATGAGCCAGACAACTAAATAATGTAAGCTATCGGTAGTTACTAGAATCATCATGGCATCAACCAGGGGCTCAATGTAATGCTCGAGCCACATCAAGGTAAACTCAACCTCAAATCCTTCAGGCATATGGCGGAAGCGTTCCCCGAACATGTTCCCCATTCAAACTGTCGCACTTGCGATCACCATGGTGCCAACAATCTCCTCGCAGGAGAGGCATGCGACAACCTCCTCCCCTGTAGCCACCTCAGCACCAAATACCAACTTAATTCCTTTTGCCAGCTTTCCGATACCTCCTCGCCAGAACCACAGCAGTGAGTTCCTTTGCTTGCTCTTCATCCAGAAGTTGACCTTGACCAGGTGCCCCTTCCACCTTGGCACATCCTTGTTCTCATATCCCAAGGTAGCCTTGAACACCGCCATGTCGTCATTGCCCGCCATCCTTCCCACACAGGTCAGTGACATCGTCAGGAGTGGAAACTGCTTCATCCTCGTGGCCATCGCGACTCCGAAGGGTGGGTTTCTACCGAACAGCATGTCCAAATGCCCCGAGTCCACGCCAGTCAGCTTTTTGGTGGTTGAGACCCCACGACTCTGCAACTTCTCCGCCGACTTGAGGCCAATACCTTCAATCTGAAGAAGGTCTCTCCCTTCTTCGTCCCATACTCCAGCCTCCAGTGCTCTGAGAATCGCAAGACCATTCTCCAAACCCGCGGCGTCTTTCCTCAACCCCATAACGTCAATAACACACCGCACCACCTTGTTCAGTCTCGTGAATACGTCCTTCTTCTGGTTCATCAGCTCCCTCCTCCGGTTTTTTCCAATGCCTCCCCAGTCCCCGGATCCGGTGAGCTGCATTTGGACGAGAAGAAATACCTTCTCCCAAGACGAGCTCGGCAAGCTTGCGGGTACGGGCCAGCGTATCTTCCCTGAAGAATTGATGTTCCTGAAGTAGCCTCGCTCATCGGCGTACATGGTGCAAACGCGTAGCTCGTGGGAGCTTGAGGCCGAGGCGAGGAGATCACGCTCCGATGGGGCATCGGGGAGCTTGAGGATGTGTGCGACTGTCTGCGCGCTCAGTTCGTATCGATCTGGGAGGTGGCCGTATCCCTCTGGGATCGAAACGTCAGAGCACTGGGATGGGGATGAGGATGGTGCTGCCACACTCGGCTTCTTCGATGGAGTCTTTCGGACAGGCATGACGGCGCGATCGAATGCGCAAAATTCAGAGAGTCGTTAGTATTTGATAGGCAACGGCCTACAGCTCATAGGGGGGTTGACCCAAGGCAAGCTACTGGGTAAATGATTGGAATTTAGGGTAATCTTTTAATAACGAATTTGAGGAACATACGAGAATAGTGTTGTAAAACTTCATTGTTCATATTGTCTGGCGGCGCTTAGGTTGACTCTTCCTCCATTTGAAAAATATGGGCGTCTCGCTTGGTGCCTGATGGCGGTGGATAGCACCTTCCTTCCCATCCCTAACCGGGGCACAATTCGAAGGTCACGATACACAACAAAGTGCTCCTTCCAATTCAAGGTATTACTAGGAAAGAGCAATGAGGAAAGTAAACGAAACTTTTAATCCCCCCGTTGGGGGCATGGGTTTGGATGTCATTAACCCCAGAGGAGGATTTCACTTCCACAACTCCTTTCACGACAACGCATCGAAATCTACTTGGCTATTCTTTATTTCTATCAAATAAACATAATACCAAGAAACGGAAACATCCATCGGAATGTGCGACTGTCGCTGCTACGTCGTCCCGCCCCACCTCCTTCGTTCCATCTCCGACTCAACACACAACCCGCAGACCGTTCGAAATGCTGCGAGGGACGCCCTCAGTCGCCAAGCTGCTGTTAACACGTGCCGCCACGAACGTTCGAAGGCCATAGCAAAGGGCCAAAGCAGAGGGAGAATCAGGGAAAGGGTGCTATGGGGAAGGATCCGGAAGCCAAAAGTGCAGGGAACCCCTAGTATCGCGGGGGTAGACCTTCTGAAGCACATCTCGCAGTCTGATACCGTGGATGAGAGGGTCCGAGAGCGGGCAAACAAGGACCTAGAACATGTGACGGATGTCCACAAGAGGGTCGCGGTAGCACAGAAGCAGAAGGGCATGTTCACCTTTTACCTACAATCTAAAGCTGGACTTGATGTGGGAGTGGATCTGACGAATTTGATCTAGAAACCACTCAACACATTAAGAGGGCCGACGAGCCGCCTCAGCGACCCGAGGACCGATCGTTCTACCGGGCAATATACGACGCTCAAAACTCCAACTTCGAGTTTTCTCTTCCGGGGACTATGGTTCGAGCAGAAGGCGAGCCTCCCAGCAAGGACAAGGCCGCTAATGATGCGTACGACAATGTGGGACGGGTGCTCCAGATGTTCAAAGACTTCTACAACTGGACATCGGTGGACAACAAGAACATGCATATCGTCAGCACAGTTCATTTTGGAACAAATTACGAGAATGCATGTAAGTGACTCTCTGCGCCTTGAGGGTGAGCGAGGGCTGACGAAGCGGGAGAAGACTGGGATCCCGACAGGATGCAGATGGTCTTTGGCGATGGAGACGAGTTCCTCAAGAACTTTACCGGGACCCTCGACGTCATCGGCCACGAGCTAACCCACGCGGTGACTGAGAACATAGCTCCCTTACTCTACTTTGGCCAGAGCGGCGCTCTCAACGAGCACATATCGGACGTTTTTGGCATTATCGTGAAGCAGAGAAACGAGCGGGAGAGCGCGGCTACCGCCGACTGGCTGATCGGCGAAGGTTGTCTTGTTCCGGGAGTCAAGGGTGTTGCCCTCCGAAGCATGAAGGCTCCAGGAACAGCGTACGATGATCCTCGCTTCGTGGGTATCTCCTCATTTGTCCATGACTGGTGGGATACTAACACGCATTGTAGGGCAAAGATCCTCAACCGGACCACTTCAAGTATTACGAGGACACGTTCGAGGACAACGGAGGCGTCCACATCTACTCCGGGATACCGAACAAAGCGTTTTACCTTGCCGCCGTGCAGTTCGGGGGGTACTCGTGGCAAAAGGCCGGCAAGATCTGGTGGGACACCTTGCAGAGCGGCGTGTTGGAGCCGGACTGCACGTTCATCGACTTCGCCAAGGCGACTATCGCGACGGCGAAGAAATCGATTGACGATGAGGCGGCCGTGGTGGTGACCAACGCATGGAAGTCAGTGGGAGTCATCTCGAAAAAGGAGGAGGAGAACGCAGGATGGATGGATCGTATGATGGATTCGTGTAAGCCGTTCTAAGGGGGTTGTGGTGCGTCTGTCCCTTCCCTAGATCCTATGACGTTATCATTGGGTAGGAGTATCCTAGACTAGAGTAGAATTGTATTCACGAAAGTGTTATATATGAATGGGTTGTGTGGGCTGGAGAGTGGAGCAACAGCAGTCCCGATTACCACCATCACTTTTCCCGCCTAACCATTGGCATTCTCTCACCATTCAGCATTCCTCCAACGTCTTCCTCTCTCCGGCGCCATGATCATTCCGACGGGGTATTTCTCGCGGCCCTGCCAGCGCATGTCGCGGGATAACGGGATATCGAGATGGATTCTTAAGGTAATGGATAATAATCTTCTTACTAGTCCCCATCAGACATAGGAGCGCGCTCCCCTCCCCGTGGTATATCTGGGGACTGTGTAGGAGGTTCGATTCCACGGTGGGCTCCTCTGAGTCCTAGCCCTATGGGGAAGCTAGCGATGGAATGTGCTCGGTGAAGCTGTCTCCCTCCACCTTAGCAGATACTGCATCATGAAGCAACGCCATGGATCATGTCTGGCATCGGCTTGCCGTTGAGCACAGGGCTGACTGTTAGGTGGCAGATTCCCAAATGAAGGCAAGACGCCAATTATCGGGGCGACTAGTGAGTTCCACTCGGGGGACTGATATAATCCAAACCCGCAACATTATTTCTCCTGGAACTTGGAGAGGTTCGTGGGTATCAGGGTTCTCAACACATTAATCTGTCTCACCTGGGCTCTCAGCCGCATATCGCCGAGGTCCCGCTTGTCCACCCGCCTCATCCCGTTCGCAAATACGACTGTAAAATCAGATATCTCGTCCCCAGGAAGAATGACGCTCCGTGGCGATATCGTACAGTTCTAGCCCCGTTAGTACCAACGTCCATGGATTACTGAGGCCATGCTTTCTTACCTTTCCAATCTTCGCACCAGCGCCGATCTTAGCTCCAATCCCAATAACCGATCCCTCCCCGATCACCGTACCCCCGGCCTCAACAACAGCCCCCGCCTCCACAGTGACATAATCCGCAATCGAAACGTCGCCCTCTACCCCGTTGCTAGGCGGGGCGCCGATGTGCGTCCGCTCGTGCACGATGCAGCGTTTCCCGACAAGGAGGCTGCCTGCCATGGACTCGAAGCGGCAGCGAGGGTGCACGACGGACTCGGAGGAGATTGTGATGGGGTTGTAGCCAGTGAGAACGGCGCTGTCGGAAATGGTGAGGGAGGAGGAGAGCTTGACGGGGGCTTTAGGGCCGTGGTGCGCTTGTGGAGGGAGCATTGAGTTTCGTTTGGAAGACATTATTGTTTTCTGAGGCTCCTATCGCCGGGTTTTTGGAAATGGATTGAAGTGAACTAATGTATGTTGAATCATGGAGTGTTGTGAGAAATATCTCAGCATATTCGCCTCACCAAGAGCTGTCAGACCCAAGCTTCAATCGCATTCGTGTGGGCAAGGATGACATTGGCTGGTTGATTTGACCATTCCAGCCGTTGACAGCTGCCTCTATAAACAGAGGGTCCTAATCCGGACCAATCCCAAGGGTCCAAGAGTCGGCTTTGCTGACATAACATTGATCACAAACCAAAGTTTCTCATTGGTCAATTCCACAACCGAATTTGGGCGGCTTCCCTCAAAATCACGACAAACCTGGAACTGCCGCAACAACCGCATCAATCCCAGGTCTCGACAGACTCCGACCCCTCCCCCCCAGCCTTCGTCGATGCGAGCTTCGCCCGGCCACTCCCACCGACGACGATAACTCAGCGAACGAGATGCTGGTCCCAAGAGCGGCGCGGACAAAGTCCGTCGTCACGCGGACGGCGATGCGGCCGTTCGCCACTGTCAACGACACCGTGCCCCGGCGGACCTACGGCAACCTGCGGGACCAGGACCGCATATTCCAGAACCTATACGGGCGCTACCCGCCCGACCTGAAGCATGCCAAGATGATGGGTGACTGGCACAAGACGAAGGAGATTGTGCTCAAGGGCCACGAGTGGATCATCAACGAGATCAAGACCTCGGGTCTACGAGGGCGAGGAGGCGCCGGGTTCCCCTCGGGGCTTAAATGGGTTCGTGGCGTTCCTCTATACAGATTCTGAATGGGTTGCAGCGTTATTTTACGGCTGCGATGCTGACCTCTCCTCCGCAAATAGTCTTTCATGAACTTCAAGGACTGGGACAAGGATAACAAGCCGAGATACCTCGTCGTCAACGCCGACGAGGGCGAGCCCGGAACGTGCAAGGACCGCGAGATCATGCGCAAGGACCCCCATAAGCTCATCGAGGGCTGCCTCGTGTCCGGCCGCGCCATGAACGCCACGGCCGCCTACATCTACATCCGCGGCGAGTTCGTTTACGAGGCCAAGGTCCTCCAGCAGGCCATCAACGAGGCCTACCAGGCCGGCCTCATCGGAAAAAACGCCTGCGGCTCCGGCTACGACTTTGACGTCTACCTGCACCGCGGGGCTGGCGCCTACGTGTGCGGTGAAGAGACCTCGCTGATCGAGTCGCTCGAGGGCAAGCCCGGCAAGCCGCGCCTGAAGCCGCCATTCCCTGCGGCTGTTGGTCTCTTCGGCTGCCCTTCGACCGTCACCAATGTCGAGACGGTTGCCGTCGCGCCCACCATCTGCCGCCGCGGCGGAGAGTGGTTCGCGGGCTTCGGCCGCGAGCGGAACCAGGGCACAAAACTCTTCTGCATCTCGGGCCACGTCAACAACCCCTGCACCGTCGAGGAGGAGATGTCGATCCCCCTGCGCGAGCTGATCGAGAGGCACTGCGGCGGCGTGCGCGGTGGTTGGGACAACCTCCTGGCAGTCATCCCCGGCGGGTCGTCGACGCCCGTGATCCCCAAGAGCGTTTGCGACGACCAGGTGATGGACTTTGACGCGCTCAAGGACAGCCAGTCGGGCCTGGGAACTGCGGCGGTGATCGTGATGGACAAGAGCACGGACATTGTGCGGGCGATTGCGCGGCTGAGCCACTTCTACCGCCACGAGAGCTGCGGGCAGTGCACGCCGTGCCGAGAGGGGAGCAAGTGGACGGAGCAGATGATGAGCCGGTTCCTGAAGGGCCAGGGCCGGGTGAGGGAGATTGACATGCTTCAGGAGCTGACGAAGCAGGTCGAGGGCCACACGATTTGCGGTAGGTCTTAGCCACTGTTCCTCCTTTTTCCTCCCCCAAGGTCATCATATAAGTGATGGTGCTAACGAAGCTTGTGTGTAGCTCTTGGTGAGGCGTTTGCCTGGCCCATCCAGGGCCTCATCCGTCACTTCCGCCCCGAGCTCGAGAAGAGGATGGCGGACTTTGCCCAGCAGACCGGCGGCGAGGCGCTTGCGGGCGGCTGGACGCACGACGCCAGAGAGAAGCAGGTGCTCATCTCGCCGGGTCAGTAAACCTCCCGATGCAGACAAGATTAAACGGGGTGCATTAAGGAGAAAGGAGGACGGCGGAGGCGGGAGTTATCCAATAGACGGGGTTTTGTTGACCCCTGTTCCGCCTTGTTCTTGTCCATATTTGGGGCTTGTGTAGATGGGGGATGGGGAGTGAGAATATGTGTATTTACTACAAGTTAAAACTTTTTTTGTTTGATTGCATCGTGCACATCGTGGTGGAAGAGGTTTGACTACAAAGTTGGTCGGACTTGGGCCGTTCGAAGGGTCGACGGACTTGAAGGATTAGGGTGGTTACAATAAGGGCCAATCAGAACGGGAGGGGGGATGAGTGTGGAGCCTTCCAGCGCGCTGGAGAAGCGTGTCGTGTTCATTCGGGGGAGCTCACCCCGAATTTTTGGATTGGAAATCAAACTTTGGACGACGCTCCGCATCACTTCCACCATTCCTCGCCTTCTCTTCTTTCCTTGGATCATATCCCCTTGATTTCCATTACATGAGACTTCTTCCGGGTATATCCAGATCTCATCGTGTGACTTTAACTGGGCTGTTTCCTTGACGAGAGCTGAGCTTGAGATCTGCTTCGCTTTTCAGCAGCGTCTGCTTCACGGGTCGCATAGTTACGGATTCGGACCAGTTATAGAACGGAAACGGGGGCAAGAGAACGCTATGTCGACGTATGAGCAGTTCGTGCAGTTCGGGGTCGATAGCTGTACGTGGATCCCTCCCGTCCCGCTCCCCACGACGATCTCTCGACCGCCGCCCTCCGGTCCCACCTCACTTCACACAGAGCAAGCTAACGCCTTCCCAGTCGGCCTCGAGCGCACCCTCCGCCTCCTCCAGTCCCTCGCCCACATAGCCCTCTCCACTCCTCTTCTAACCCTCCCCATCCCCTTAACAGACCTCTTCACCCTCCGCTCAACCCTCAACCTCACCCGGCGTGTAATCCGCACCTTCCGCTTCCTCTCGTGCTTCTCCGCCATGCAGTCCCTCTACGAGTCGTCCTCGCCTCTGTCACTGGAGTCCTGGCTGGAGGTCACGAAGCTGACGCTGCTGGGGTTGTATGGGCTGCTGGAGACGTTGACGATTCCTGATATGGCGGGCGTAGAGGTGTTTGGCCAGGAGGCGGATCGGAGGATTAACCTCGAGGCCCAGAGGTTTTGGTTTTTGGCGCTGGTGTGTGGTGTTGTAGCGGGTCTGTTAAGGATCTTTGCGCTGGAGGCGTATGGGGCTGTGCCTGCTACGGGGGGGGCGTACGCTGCTCCGGGGGTGGACGACGGGGATACCAAGGGAGAGAAGGCCGTGAAGGAGGAGGTCAAGGATGAGCTGAAGAGTGAGTCGGAGAAGGCCGGGCAAAGTAAGAGCTCAAAGGATGGGAAGGCGGCGGTGGCGGAGGAGAGGAGGAAGAACGGGGAGAAGAAGCGTGCGCTGGTGAGGAAGGTGGCGGCTGATGCTGTAGATATGGTGCTCCCCGTCGCGGTGCTGGAGTGGGCGGATGTCGACCCTGTGATTGTGGGGGTTGCGATGTTTATTTCGACGCTAGTGTCAGGGTATGATGTGTGGAAGGGGGTGGGTGTGCAGATGCGGGCTAGTGTCTCGAAGGCGTGAGATAGGATGAGAGTGAGGATGACCATGCCGTCAGGCATTAGACCGTTGGGTATTTGAACAACTAAACGCCGCCTGCATGTTTCGACCCCTGGAAGGGAGAAAAAGGAGTTTTCAGCGGGAGTACGTACCTGTGTCCCTCTACACGGGGCGACGAATAGGGACGCCCGAGAAGTACATAGATCAAGCATCGACATGCGCATATAATACCAAGCTACAGAACTTCATTTGAGCTTCATGTAATGACTATGAATGTGCCAGGGACAGTCACAGTCTAGGGGGCAAACTCTTTTTCTTGCGCTACCCCAACTCCGGAATAGAATCCAACGGATCGGGCCGAGTCGGCTATGGACGACGTCCCAACTTTTCCGGGAAAAGGGGGGGGCAATTGTCGGCAGAGAACCCCGGACCGACCGCGCCGAGTCGCGCTTGTGTTTACACATCCGGTGAAGGATGGCTTGTTTAATTCTGTGTGGCAGCGATGAGACACAGAATATGGACATTGACGGTGCCACGTTGGGTGTAAGATATTCTCAAAGGAAGCTCTGCAAAGATTGGGCCTTGCGAAGATTGGTCTCTTTTATCTAGAGTTTAGGTCCCCGAACCTTAATCTTGTGGTCAAGTTCTGCTTTTGTCCAGGGACATCTGCAGAAAACAACATCGTCTCGTACTAGTCAAATCAAATGACCACATTTGACATACTGGGTTCTGGGGCAGGGAGGGTTGGCACGCTGATGAGAAACTCAAATTCGAGACTCACGCAGCTCCATGTTGCTAACCTGAACGCCTGCCATGTACGGGACGACTTCTCGGAGCCTAAACGTTGCCTGGCTGCTCACTCCACGCATGAGCTCTCCTTGCAAAGTCTAATGACATGTGCGCTTGGACAACATGGCAAATACCAAACCACGACCAAGAGGCCAGACATGGATGGTCCTATGTGGCAGAGCGCGGACTACGACTACGCAGCATCTGAGCTCTAGTCACACCGTGATGGTCTAAGTCGTCCTGGACAAACCAGACTCTACCAGGGACTGGAGACCTGACAAGAAGAAGACAGAAATATCAGGCTACAGTTGTTATCGCAGTAACTAGGGATGCTCCCAGCCTCCGGTGATAAGGACGTCGTTGCCTCTCCAATGCCCAGGTGTAAGGTGATGTTCAAACCAGCCTCACTACCAAGACATGGCAGGAGAACAACAATAACAGAACCATCCTCCAAGTCATTATAAACACTAATCCCCCGAAGTATTGGAATTCCGACTCTACTCCCCCTTTTCCTAAATCCCAACTTCAGGCCCCAGTTTCCCGCTTTCCACAATATTTCTGTCTCCACATCTCGCCTTCGCATACTCTCGCCATAATCTTCAGACCTCATCTTCTTGTCTACAGACACTGCTCTCCCGCTTTCGGAGACTTCGTCTTCCCGTCCACAGACTTCACAAAATTATCTACAGACGTCACCCTCTTTCTACATAGCTCACCTTCCCACCCCCTTTAAGAGCCTACCTCCATAAACTAGCTCGCCCGCGAACATGAATCGTCACCCAAACATGGGCGAGGCCGGCATCGCTGTCAACCGCTACGATGACGACGAAGGTTATGCCTCAGGGACCCAGGCTACACTCACACCACCGGTGACCCCGACCAACACACCCGCAGGACGCCCGACCCAGCCTTTCGAGGAGCCTCCTGAGATACCCCTCGATGAGCTACCCGTGAACACCGTCGATGGGCAACCTGTGGCACCCCTCACAGAGCAGCCGGGCCAACCCGAGGGGCGACTGGGCCGCTTCTGGCGTGACGCACTTACCATGGTCACCCTCTGTGCAGTCTACTTCTTGGCATCCATGGCCTTCACGCCCCGGCCCTTCGAAGCCCTTAACCTCGTGGCAATCCACCTCGCCTGGGTCGCCTACGCCGTATATGGCCTCTTCTCACCCAAATGGCCCAGGTCGGCGATCTGGATCTCGGGCCTCTTCGCCCTCACGGCCCTTGCCGTGACGCAAGAGGGGGCGCAGCTTGCGGCCTCGGGCCAGGGGGAATGTTTCCACCAGAGCATGACGATCGCCCTGCTGGTTTCTGCGGGAACTTTGCTCCTGTTCCTGGATCGGGCGGCGATGGCTGTGGTGGTGGAAATGAGGGAGACCAGGGAGGAGCTCCAGCGCGGATTAGAGCTCCCGGCGGTGGAGAGGGAGAGGTTGGAGGGGAGGATTGCGATGCTTGAACCGCGGGTGGGCTTTCTTAGGACCGTTCTGGGCTACCGCTAGGCCGGAGTAGTGAGAGATGTGTTTTTATTGGCAGTGGATTTTTGATCTGAGAGCATGTATTTCTTCTGTCACCTTTTGATACCTAAAAGATATAGTCCGCGTAAGTCCAGTATGTGAGTTGGGGTGGGGGCGCGGACTGCTTAGCATATTGTCATTGGAAGAGTTTTGTTTATTTCATTTTAATTCTTGGATATCTCCTGACATTAGACGACTATTCAACAGCACTAGCAACATAGTACGGCATAGGAGCATCAGCTGGGCGCTGCTGCGGATTTCTTACTGTGTCAGACTCTCATTCACTCCCAGTTATCTTTGTTCTTCGTAGGCTTGATATAGCTAGTTTGGTCTCGAATCACCGTGATACTGTAACACATGTCCAAATGATCTTCCGAAAAGACCCTCTCTTCCCGTAGTAACGACTCCCACGCCAAGATACCCCAAGCCCACTTCTAAATCCCAAACTCGCCCCCAACAACCCCTAACGCTTCTCCCACTCGTCCTAAAACCCCCTCATCCCCGGCACTCCCCGCAACCCTGCCAACGCCCACCAATAACGGATATACCCTAACAAGGTGCTTCCTCGCCTCGCTCTCCACCCCCTCCACATCTGGAATCGCCTCGCTCTCCGACTTCAACGCTGTCAGGCGCTCCAGTATATGAATCAACTCCTTCCTCTGCGAGAGAGGCTGCGGCATGCGGCTCCGGAGTGGCTGGTCCGAGATGTACGCCCGTAGGCAGAGGCTTGCCCGGAGGATGAGGAAGGGCGCCGCCGCGCGGGCGGTCCGCGTGTGCAGCGCGCTGGAGACCTCGTCCGGCACGCCGCTGGGGGGTGGGAATTTGGGTGTCGGCGGCTGGATGGTTATGGAGGGGGTGGAAGGGTCGTCGTAGGCGGTAACGAGGGAGAAGAGTTCGTCGAGGCAGATATAGCTCATTCGCGGTCGGAGAGTCGGGCGCGCGGCCTTTGTGCGGCCGTGTCGGGACTTGTGGAGGAGGGTGGAGAGCGCGTCGCCGCTGCTTCCTTCTAGCATCCTCACCTCCTCGGGGGAAGGCTCGTGGATGATGGACGTGCGGAAGAGGCATTCCGCAAAGGCCTTGCGGGTCCTGTCGGGGATGTTTTCCGCGCCTAGGGACGGGATGATCAGCCTGCGCAGCTTGAGGAAGGCTTGGACGTCGAAAGCCTCATCTTCCGCAATAGTTCTGCCTTCTTGTGGGGCGTGCGTGCAGTCTGCACTCACGATGCCATTGGCCACTGAGACGATCTCCTGCCAGATGTTCTGAATAGTCGCGACGGGCACCTCGTGTGCGTGCATCTGTGGAAGGGTGGCCTCGAGAATGGTGAGGGCCGTGGTGGTCGCCAGTCGCCATGGCTGTTCAGACTTCGTCACAATCGGGAAGTCGTATTTTAGTGAAATGGGCCGCGAGAGAGCAGACAGTGCTGCGGTAAACGCACTGCTCGTGTAGATGTCGCCATCCGTAGCACCGTCAAGAATCAGAGTTTGCAGAATCCCCATACTCGCCTTCGACATGGCGATGAACGTCCGCTTCTTAGGTGTCGCGTCCCGAGAATTAGGCCCAAAGGCCAGCGTGACGAACTCCGCGACATGGGCGATCATCGCTGAAGGTACACCAGCAATGTCGACCCTCACCATACGGACGGATTCAAGGATTTTGGACTGCAAGGGCGTCATGCTTTCTACGTCCATAACGTACGCGCCCATGCTCGCCTGCTGCATTGCCTTGCGGAGAAGAACGAGCATGCGTTTTACCCTCTCTACGGTAAGGGTACCTTTTACGAGCCGGTACACATCCCCCAAAGCCGAGACGTACGCAAGAAGGCAGTTTTGGTTGTCGGCATCCTGATCGTCTTCCTCCTTGGATGTGGGGATGCCCCTCGACCAGAGTTCCCAGGAGAACTCGCTCGACTCCTCGCTAAATGGCGTTGTCAAGTCCTGCGTCTGCGCGAGAATCTTTCCCAGAGCATTAAACGTCGCGGTGTTGACGCTGAGGATTCTGAAGCTTAGGAGCGTTCCGAGGTGAGACAACAGCTCTTCCCACAGCTCGTTGAATGATGCATGTTGCGTGAGGACGTCGAGGTAATTGGCCAGTAGCGCGGATATTCCGTTCAAGACGACCACGGCGGTCTCGTTCCACTCGCTCTTGTCCTTGTCGTCTCCACTGCTCGCGTTCGCCGCTTCAAGCTCTTGCTCAATGGACGACAGCAACTTGAAGAGGACAGACTTGATACAGATCGACCAGGCCTCAGGGCTCAGATTATCCCCATACGCATCGAATATGCGGAGTAACGTTTGAATCGCACCTGAGGAGGTCAGTATTGCATTTTCTAGGAACCCGTAGCTAGAACTCACTATTCCGCAGCTCGAGACGGTCATCCGCTGTTACCCTCGTCAGTCTGAGAAGCAACAGCATCCAAAGCGCCGCATCGGAAGCACCATGGCCCGAATCCGACGCCATCTCCTCAAGCTCCGAAGACTCGCGTCCCTGCATCACGTCTGACGTGATGGAAAGGGACTTATTCCTGCCGGAGAGGAAGTCGGATAGTACCCAGAAGAATGTCACAGTCTGCGTGGGAACATTAGAAAGTAGCCGAAATAGCACAAAAAGAGAATAACTTACAGTCAGGGCAATATTCAGATCATCATTCTGTGAACAAAAGTCGTAGAGTGTGCCAACTAACAAAAGGAAGCACGAGTTCGGTAGTGACGCGAGGAAATCTGAGCATATAAGCTCGAGCGAGTTGAAAGACGGCCGTATTAGCTTCGGTGATCTTGTCGCCAGGACGGATTGCTGCGTCACCCTGCTGTCACCCCCTTCGAACTTCCTCCGGACAAAGATGGAGCTGATGATCTCGAAGGCAATCTCCCACCCACTCACCAGCGCCTGCCCGCAGTTATCCAGGATACTCTTCAGCCCATCGAGAATGATCTTGTGGATCTCAACATCGGTCGCGTGTGTTGTCACAGATACTTCCCTGCCCTCATCCTGCAGGGGGAGAAGGGCGCCGCGGAAGGCCTCGAGGAGACGTAGCTGGACCCTGCCGCGCTGCTCCTCCTCAAGGGAGGCGGCGACATCGGCGGCTTCGAGGACGAGGCGGACGAGGATCTCGGCCGCTCGCGTGCGAACGGAGGGGTACATGGACGAAGCATTGAGCACGCGGATCAGCTCGTTGGTCAGGGGCGTCCACCCGGAAACATCGGGGGGATATGCGAGCAGCCTCTCGATGTTGACAGTCGCAACATCCCCGAGTTTAGACAGGGCTAGCATATCCTCCTGCGTTGGGCCCGAAGCAGCAGGGGTGGACACGCTAAGAACCCTCCGATGCTGCGCGGGCGTCTGCAGCGTCCCCGTGGACGGGGGGGATTGAGTCTTCTCAGCGCCAGGCAACACATCCGGTGTTGCTGTATCTAGCAGATTGCAGATCGCCTGGACAACCTCTACGAAAGACTTGTTTGGGAAGTCGACGGTGCTCTCCACCAGGCGCGAAGCAGCCACCTCGACAGCTCGGATTTCCCCATTGAAGTTTGACATAAGGGCATTTGCCTCGTTCTCTGCCTGGGAATCCTGGCCTTTCACCGCGGTGGGTATCTTCCCCGGCGCCTTCCCGCACGAGAACAGGACGAAATCCGCCTGCTGCAGGGTTTCGAGGATTATGCTCCACGACTTGCCCAGCGAAGGTCCGAGGGCGATGCCAAGGTTCAGGAGTGCTCTCAAACAGAGCAGGTTTCGCGTATTGAGCGCCCCCATGGACGGATCTATGGAACCCTGTCGTCCCTTCTCAGACGGCTGCGAACTCTGCGAGGCAACGCTGTCGCGGCTAAGGAGACCCCGTGCGTTGCTTAGGATGCCTCCAACGGATTCATCTGGGTTTGTCGGGGTGACCGGTCTCGCCGCTCCCTTGTTGAGGCATGCCGTAAACACGTTCGGCGGCACAGAGGCCTTTCCAAGCGTGGTGAGGAAGGCGTCACGGGGCGTATTAAGCTGCAGAAGGCCCGCGACGTGGGCGAATTTCTGGAATGCCCGTACGAGGCTGTGGTAGTATTCCGAGTCCAGGGCGGCGTTCAAGAAGGTGGAGCATGTAGCCAGAATGGCCGGCCAGCACTCGTCGATCATTGAGGCACATATTTTGACCTCTGAATGAAGCGGGTGATCCTCGAGGTCGAGAGGGTTAATGAGGAATGGAGTTTTCTTATAGGATGGAGTGCGCTCCAGGCCTCTTCCTTCTGTGCGTTCCTCCTTCGATCCCGGAGCCGGGGATGCCCTTCCAGAGTCCTGCTTCGAGGTCTTCTTCCGATTTCGCTCCCCAGGAGCCGTCAGGGGAAGCACGAACTTGGCGAGACCTTCTGATAAGGACGATATGCAGGCGAGAGTAAGGTTGTAGATGTACGACTCGGGAACCGCTGGAGGCTCTGTTTTGTCAAGCTGGTCGATGAACGGCACCCGGACGGTGCTCCACCGCGTGCTGATTCCCGTGTTGGACGCTTCAGAGGAGACCGACCCGCTGATGATGCCGGTCATACCGCCCGACTCGAGCATGACGTCGTTCGCGCCGCCGCCGTAGGGGTTTGACACCGGGATGGTAGACTGCGGACCGAGCCCGATGATGGAAGGGCTCTCTGAGCTCAACCTAACAAACGTAGCGGTAAGGGTCTTGAGGATACCCTTCTCTCGCTCCTCGGAATCGTATAGGTAGAATATCCGCCGCAGCAGGGCATGCTCCGTGAACACCCCCCGGAACACCTCCATGCACAAAGCTCTCCTCCACAAGTGCGTGTCGTGATCTAATAGCTGCGTCAGGATATCTAGCGCCTTACCGCTTTCTGCAGGAAGGATGTTGATGTGCCGCCGAAGGAGCGTGTACAAGATTCGAACCAGCCGGACAGACGTGGCAAAGTTGGTCTTGTTGTTTAGTGCGCTTATGACGAAGGGCATCACCCGGGCCCGAAGGATCTGGGCTTGCTCCGGGTGGGAGAGGAATATGGCAGCATGGTTCGTGAGGACAGACTCTATTAGCTCCAGGCCAAAGGTCTGAGGAAGGCCGGTGAAGCGGAGATATTCGGGCCTTTGGTTCTCCGTCATGAGACAAAGGTCGTTAAATACCTTGAGGGACAGTCAACATCAGACAAGGGGGCAGCTTGATCCAGACCACTCACCCTGTAAGCATCAAGCGCAGCAGTCCGCAACTTGACGGTCCCATCTTCTGTAGGCGCCTCCCCAGCAAAGGACGACTCATCACCACCAGATTCTAGACACCCATTAGCCCCCAACCTGCATCAACATAGACAAGGGCCCACTCACTATCCTCAACAACCACCTTATCAAAGACCGAAACAACGAGTTGCTGCAACGTAGCAGCACTCGTGTTATTCACAACCGCATTCCTACTCGCCTGCAGCACAAAACAGATATTCAGTGCCGTCACCAGCAGATCCCCCTTCACTTCGGGCGCAAAGTTCTGTAGTAGGGAAGGTAGCGCCTGTAGGATCTTGAGCTGCACGTCCAGTCCCGCAGAAGTGGCCTCACGGAGTGCCTCGAGGACCTGGTTGAGCTTCTGGCGCGGTAGAGCCTGCGCGACGATAAGGCGCTGGAGGCAGACGACGGAGATGCCGGTGAACTTGGTGTTCTTGGTACCGCAGGCGATGATAAAAGGGTTGATGAAGTTGACGCGCTGGGTGAGTTCTGAGGGGTTTGCGATGAGTTTTTGATGAAGTCTGGAATGAGGGGTGGGCTGGGCAGGTGTGAGGTGGCTCACCGGCTGCGATCTGAGGTTCGGAACCCTTCAGACTCTTGAGCTCATCGAGCGACTTCTCAGCCGCCTGTTCTCAGAAATTAGCCCCATCCCCTTCTGAGTCACACAAAAGTATCGCAGGAGCATAAATAGGTCTTTGGAGGGAAAACAAGGCAACTCACCTGGCGCAGGTCGCTGTGTTTCCGCTTGCTCTCTTGGACGAGGTTCGCCAGCTCTGAGGCCAATAGCTGAGCTGTCATCTTGTCGGCGCGTCCGCCCAGCGGCCCATGCTAGTTGGGGTCGCACGGGAAGAATCCAGCACACCACACGTCGGTAGTAAGCGCTTCAGGTGAACAGAAAAGGATTGTTCCGTCGAAATGCTGAGATTGTAAGCTGTGGTTGTTCGGATTGAGGACATCGGGGTTGCCTGTCAAGTGGGAGAGGTATGGGGTACATTGTACTCGAGGGGTGGCAGAAGTGGCTGACCGCCTGCCACTTATGGCCACTTGGGGACGTCACCGGCGCGCCAGCTTGGATACGGAAGCGCCCCAAAGCGGGTCATCGTCTTTCGCGAAAATCACGACCGAGGTTGCTATTATTCTGGAAAGTCCCCTCCTTTCTCGACTCAGCATTTAGGCAAGAACGTGAGACCTCCTGGAACGATCCATGGACGAAGCCCACAACTCGTCAGCGAAACGCATCATCGCCGTCCCCACTGCTTGCATCATACCGGCCAGACCTTTGGAGTACAGCGTCTATTATGCGCGTCATGTGTCCCGGAACAGAGGGAAGTGGTTATGTTATACACGTAATACAAGAGATACCCTCTCAAAAACAGATGCCAACGCCAATGCTCTATCAGCAACTTCCCCTTCTCCCCCTCGTCTCCCCATTTTGCCTGACCGCCTAGTGCTTCGCCGCCTGGTCAAACCCCTCCAACACCCGATCCTTCATTGACTTCTCTGCCGCCTCATCCCTGCTCTCCTCCGCCTTAGCCCCCTCATTCTTCTCCTTCTCAACTATGCCCCCCTGCTCCAGCATTTTCTTCGCCATAGTCTTGGACTGCGCGTCCCCAACCTTCCCATACACGCTCAAGCCCGTCGCAATCATCCCGCCAATGTCCCCCACGTTCCCGGGTACAACGACAGCCGTGCTCTCCCTCGCCAGTTTCCCAAACGCATCGACGTACTTCTCCGCAACAGAAAGACTAATCGCGCCCCTGGCCGCCTCCTCGCCCTCCGCGATGCTCTTTCCAACAGCTTCGATCCCCTGCGCCGTCGCCCGCGCCTTCATGAGGATCGCCTCCGCCTCCCCGTGTGCCTGGTTAATGCGCTCCGTCCGCAGCGCCTCTGACGCGAGGATCACGCTCTGCTTCTTGCCCTCCGCCACGTTGATCGCCGACTGCCGCTGGCCCTCGGACTCGAGGATCTCGGCCCGCTTCGACCGCTCGGCCGTCACCTGCCGGTGCATCGCCTCGACCACGCCCTCGGGTGCGTGGATGTCGCGGATCTCGTAGCGAAGACAGGTGACGCCCCACGCCTCGGCCGCCTCGTTGATGGCCACCGTGATGTTGGTATTGAGGGCGGCGCGCTCTTTGAGGACATGGTCGAGGGTCAGCTGGCCGATCTCGGAGCGCATCGTCGTCTGCGCGAGCTGCGTGATGGCGTACTCGGCGTCTTCGACCCCGTAGCTGGTCCGTGTAAACACCTCGGTTAGCTCTTATAGGGCACACCGCCGTAGAGATATCGCGCAGTTGGGGAAAGCTACTCACCTCGCCTTATACGCATCAAAGACCCGCGTATAGAGCACGCCGTCAAGCTCCAGCGTGACATTGTCCGCCGTGATGGCGCTCTGGCTGGGGATCTCAAGCGCGATCTCTTTCAGCGACTTGACGTAGGCGATCCGGTCGATAAAGGGGATCAGGATCGCCAGTCCCGGCTGCAGGATGCGGTTGAACTTGCCCATGCGCTCCACGATCCATGCCGTCTGCTGCGGCACGAAACGCACCACTGTGTTTGCCGGTAGCGACGGCCGCTGGAAGTATGTCGGGGGCGGACCGCTCACCTGACCACCCTGGCCCTGCGAGATCGAGAGGAGGCGGCTTGGGGTAGTGAGGAAAGTGCGGCGGCCGGCGAGGAGCATGGGACCGGCGCGGCGCAAGGGCGCCGAGAGGGCGGATCTGGTCAGAGCCGAGGCCATGTTGGTGGCTCTTGCTCTGTTTCTGGCTGGAAGGACCCTTTGGGGCGGGAAGCGCCGGATGCAATTGAGCAGCTTAGTTAGAGGACAATTAGAATTAGGAGGAATGCGGGAGATGCGGTGGGCCGGGTCTAAGGCTTCGCAACTCGGAGCTTGGAAAATTATGACGACGGTGCTTGTAGCCTCGGAGCTGTTGCTTATGTAATTTATATCACCAAGATCAAGCTTCTTGGCCTTTTTGGCAGGAAAATGGGCGCAGGGTGCCCCGCCATCGACCACGCACGCAGCCTGAGGCTCCCCACATTCCCACTCTCTGACTCCCAACATACCGCGTACGTCCCACCCATACCACCTCGCTCGTTTCCCCAAACTCAAGCCGCAAACAGCGCGCGCGGAGGAAAGAGACAATGACTGCCAAGGTGCCTCGGAACTTTCGACTCCTAGAGGAGCTGGAGAAGGGCGAGAAGGGCCTCGGCGCGGGTGAGGCTTACACATGTGTACCTTGAAGGGCCAGGAGGCTCCGTGCTGACGATGCGTGTAGAGGCCTGTTCGTATGGACTTGATAACCCCGAGGACCTCCTCATGTCCAACTGGAACGGCACCATCCTAGGACCCCCTCACGTACGTCCCCGCCCGCAATGCTCGACTCGTTCCGGAGGCCGGCTTCCTCCAGTTCGTCCGAACACAGCTAACCCAGTCCCAGTCCGTCCACGAGAACCGCATCTACTCGGTAAAGATGCATTGCGGCGACAAGTACCCCGATGAGCCCCCGACCATCCAGTTCGTCAGCCAGGTTAACCTCCCTTGTGTCGATCCCCGCAACGGCATTGTCGACCCGCAGCAGCTACCCTGCCTGGCCAACTGGAAGCGCGAGAACACCATGGAGACGGCCCTGATAGAGCTTAGACGGTGTGTTTATCCCTTACCCTATTCCCCCCCTTTCCATTCCCAGTTTGTTGCCTCCTAATTCGTGCCCTGGCCTGGGCGATCCTTTTGAGGCCGCCGTACCTGCTATCGAGGCTAACGGCAGATGTTGTCAAGGTACATGGCCTCCCCAGCGAACAAGAAGATCCCCCAGCCCCCCGAGGGCTCCGTCTACGAGAACGCCTAGATCTGAATATCCCTGTGAGGAGGTGCGATTATCCAAGGCAGGTATCGGCGTGAGGAGGGAAGGGTTACGGACAAGAGCGGTAGATACGAGGTACCGTCCGTTTCGGTGCGAAGACAGAGGGACGGCGTCAGTGATGACTTGGTTGAGTCTACCCATTACTTAAACGAAATCCAGAGTACAAACTTCGAGTCGGACCTCTCGCACTGGTTCCACCCCTTCACAACCCAACCTATCTATCCTTCCCCGTAACCCAGCACCAGATGTCACTCAGATCCCCAGTGTAAGCTTGAATGGACGCAGTATGAAAGTGGTGAATTAGTAGTCGTACTAGTATTTCCCCCCGCAGGTTCATAGACCCCCTCCAGATCATAACCCATACCACATGCCCAGCACAACGAATCCGCCAACTCCCTTTGCCCCCTTCTCAAAGTTATCCCCCAGTCTTGGCCCCCACCTTCCACCCCAGTTTGTAACAAAAGAGATTTTCCAGAGAGATTAGTTTCGGTCCCGCCGGGTATTCATGATATATCTAACCCAAAAACATGCAAAATATTAAACCAAGTCTTGACATAAAATTGAAGAGAAGGTAGAAGGGCGGAGGGTGACGGAAAATCAACCGTCATCGCCCCACCACGAGGCTTCCATCCCGCCAACACCACCAACGGCACTCAACCTCACGCCCTTCCTTGAACCACCAGGCACGGGGAAGAGAGGTAGCTGAGGCGAGATAGGCGAATCGGGCCTCGGCACACCTGTGGGAGTCTCCTCGGTCACGACGCGCAGGCCCTCAAAACCCCCTTTCTTCTGCGGGCCCAGCGCGGGCGACGGGGTGGGATCATTCGGTGTTACGGGCGTCCTCGCGCCGGTGCCTTTCCCCTCGCGCCCCTGGGTGGACTGCCCGTCCGTTTCCTCGCTGCGGTTATCAAAGTCCATGAAGTCGCTGAGGTCGGGACTTGGCTCCTCCGGGCTGTCGCCGTCGAGGTCCAACATGGCACCCCCGTGGGCCGCGCTGGAGCCCTTGCGCTGGCACTGGAGCGAGAGCTTCTTCTTCGATACGCCGGGTTCAGGGAGCGGCCCTGAAGGGGGCGGCGACACCTTTTGCAGGTCAAGCCTCGACGAGCGTGGGACGCCGTAACGCGGGGATTTCGTCTCGGTGCGGGCAGTCGAGACGGACGACTTTGATCCCTTCTTTTGTAGGGCCCTGACGGGGGCCGCGTAGGCACCCGTATCCTGAGGGTTGCTGTTCGCGGAGCTAACTTCGGGTAGGCCGTCCATGTAGTCTTCCTCTTCCAGCTCAGAGAGAACATTTCCCCTCATCCTGGCTCTCTTCATCCGCAGAGCAGCAAGAAGCATCTCCTCCTGGCGCGATACCGCCATGAATCGAGGGTTTGACGGATCCTGTCCCTCGCCGTACAGCTCCACCGATTTCGGACTGAGAGGTGGCGTCTCCACGGAGCGGGGCGAGCCTCTTCGCGACTGAACGGGAGTTTCGGACCGCCTGCCGTCACCCCTGCCCTGAGTGTGCGTTGCTGGAGGCATGGGCGTCATCCGCGCGTCCTGCAAATGCTGCGATGCGGAGCCAGTCGTAGAAGTGGAGAGGACGGAGACCCGAGACGAGCGTACGGACGAGGCAGTCGCGTTAGAGGGCCGGTGAGCGAGGGAGCTAGTGCGGCGTGCTATCTCCGGCGGGCAAGGAGGAACTGGTTCAGTAGGGATGGTTAGGTAGGTGTTCCGAGAAGCGAACGAAGCTCGCTTTCCGGATCTCCCGGACTTTGCCGAGTTCGCGCTCGATTTCGAGGTCGTAGACCGACGTCTTTCGGAAAACGGCACGGGCTCCTCGTCCGGCGCGCTTCCTCGAGACGCCACCGGCCGCGGTGACGGTTTCGGTTGCTGAACGTATCCGTCATCCTCTGAATCTGATGAGAGGGACAGCACACTCTGCTGGTGCAAGTCCGACTCGATAAAGCTCGGTGTCGTCTTTTTTGACGCCTTGGAGGTGCGTGTATGTCGACTCGAGATGCTGGTTGCATACTCAGCGTCGGAGCCTTTTCGGCCAGATGTTGCGAACTGCTGAGAAGGAGGTAGAGGCAAATCTACGACATCGCGCTCCGCTGGTTGTTGTGCCTGGCTCGCTTCATCCAACACCTCCGGGGGAATCTCGTCCTCGCCCATGACCTGTCTGAATGACATCTGCTCGTAATGATCATAGAGGTGGTTCAGGTCCATCGCCTCCTTTCGGCTCATCCTTTGCGATGGCGGTTTATATGCAGGCGGCTCGGGAGCCGAGTTCTTTGGCAACCTTCGTCCCGTGAACTCTTGCAACCTCTCCATCGTGGTTTTCCTCGGTATCTTTCGCTCCGTCCTGATGGAACCGAGAGTCGTGTGCGAGGACCTATGTAGTAGTGGGTGATCAGGTAGAGGCGGGGTAACGTCGGCAGAGTAGTCCTGCCCTGGCGCCGACTTGCTGCTCCCGCCGGACCGTGGCCGAGAAAAGATATTCGAGATGTCACGCTTGGCGGGCTTCGACTTGGGAGCCGGGAGCGACATGGTGCCGTCAATATCGAGTATGGAGGTGGCTTTCGTCGGGAGGCCCTTGGCCATGGCGGAGGATGAGGTTTGTTGAGATATCGAAAGCGGGACCCTCGACTTGTCGTAGTGGGACATGATAGTAGAACTGGATTGCCTCTTCCGTAGACTTGAGATATCCGAAGGTTCCGCCAGGCTGTCGCTCGGGTGGTCATATCCTGACGGCCTGCGGCCGGCCTGCCTCAAGTGAGCAGGCACTGTCTCCGATTCGTCGCCCCACTGTGACCTGGCTCTCACGACATTTTCAAGCGCTCGGTCGGGGTAATGGCTGGCCGTGCTTTCCGACACGGTTATGCTCATGCCAGAGTTTGATTTAGTGTCCCATTGCGCCGGGTCCACATTAGCCGCAGTGTTCCCTAAGATCTTGTTGGCCTTTCCGGAGTAGATCTCGGGTTGAGGCTCGGCGACCGGGCGATTGTTGCGCCCCGGTATGGGGAAACTAAACTTCGATAGTCGTCCCATGGCTACTCTATGGCTTCAGATTGGGCTCTTGACCGTTTTGGGGCGACGGGAATGTCCCGGGAAGGCCGGGCAAAGTCGGCTCGTAGTATCATCCAATCGCCCGGCTCGTCGTGGGCTAGACGGAAGGGGCCCCTGAAGACACGGTCCCGCCGATATAACAAGAAACGGCTATTACGGCTCCAATGAATCCACCACAGCCCCAATTGGCCCGAATATCAACGGGCGGGTACGTTTCTTTGCTCGTAAGGCCGATGGACAGGTGAGCGTTACCAGGGTTCGTCGGTCGAGAACACAGATATCGTAACGAATAGCTAAGTTGGTCGACGTCCAGCAACTGGGGGCAGCTTCCGAGAAGGGATGTACGGGCAGATAGGGCGGTAGTCGGGATGGACGCGGTCAGTTCTCGAGTCTCGTGGGACACGGTGGTGTCTTGTTGGTGAGATGTTAGGTGAAGGTATTCCGCCAGAAGGATCACAGGTGTCGGTCATGTGCTTCCCTCCAATCCGTCCGAGGCCCAAGATCAGCCGAGCCAGCAACTAGGCACAATTGTTGAAACAGGGAGGGAAGGAAGGAGAGAGGATGGAGCAAGGGAGCGTCTCCCGGGAAAGAGGGGACGGCCTGGTAATATTTAGTGCGGGTTGAGGTACAAAGAGCAAACGGGGAAAGGAAGGCGGGACCCTCGAACACGGGTGAGCTTCGTGCATGTGGCCGCAGCAGACACTTTGACGTCCAGCTGCACGCACGGCATCCAACCCGCAGAATTTGGCTGCAGGCGCCCGCCGGGAGACCGTTCGACCTTCCGTTCGAGTTTGTGCTTGGGGCTTGGCGTGCCCGTTGAGGTGGTGTTCTTGGGGGGAAATGCAGTGGTTCCTCTCAAGGCCCCTTGCTTTCTTTTTTCTCCGGCCACAACAGCTAGAAATAAAAAATGAACGGGACAGGGGTTGGGAAGGGAAAACTGGGAGCGGTGGGCTGCATGTCAAAATCTGGGACCTCCGCGTCCCACCCACATCCCTGTCCTACCAGCCTTTCCGAGACACACCGGGGGCAGGGATATCGGGGCTCTAAGGATGATGGGACCGGGGTACTTCGTGGGTAAGAACAGTGAGTTACACTGTGCAATCGAACTGACGTCCATGAACCGGCAGATCCAGCCTTCATTGATTGAGGAGTGGAAATCTCCCTTGCGTGGTTGGATGCCTCGTTGCAGGCCGCTCTGAAGTGTCTTGTTACTATTATCACTTCGTACAAGTGTCGGCAGTGGAGGCTCGCTCGGCATGTGCCACGCGAGCGCCCAGAAACGACGTGTAATGTACGGAGTAACTTCCCGTCTGGTATCCACTTCCATGGGCTGCATTGCATGCGCGCATCATTGAAATCTCCAGGCCAAATCTCCAGCGAACGAACGCTGACCGCGCGATGAAACGTCGTCGCGCGAGCATCGTCCGAAAACGAGGCGTGGCGGAAAGAGGGCCAGCAACGCATGCGGAAACCCCATGAGAAACGCACTGGCATCATGTCCTGTGATATGTCACCACAGGCGGCCATCACGCGCAGTCTCCGAAGCCCCATGCGAGGCCCGTTACAAAACCTGCCCCTGACGTGTCTGGGGTTGACGGGCAGGCGAGGCATGAGGCATTCCTTAACAGGGTCCATCCCAGCCCAAGGGTTCTGAAGATTACAGCGTGTCCTGCAAGGTCGCAGCAGACCGACCCTCAGCGGCGGTGTCAGGTCAGCAGAGAGAAAGTACCAGGGACCTGAGCTAGTGTCAATCTGCGGGTCCGCTGCCCTGCGCTATCCCAAGGTTAATCAGGTCCCTTTCTCGCAGCGCCTCTGTATCACGCGTGACGCTGGTCATTCCTGTACAAAATAACTACTCTTCACCTCCCCTCGACCCTGGCATGGCCAGTGGGGTACAGTAGAGCACCAACCTGCGGCCCCATCAGAGATTCACATCGGCGGGTCGCCCTACGCAGGAATGAGGACCCGATGAGGAAACCTAAAAGTGGGATGGCCCTGCCTGCGAAGAGCCATGTGGAGAATGGGAAATCCAAGGGGTGGTGTGAGCTGCGGTGACCGCGAAGCTGGCGTGACGAAGTTGTCGCGCATACTTCCGTGCTGGAACCGGGCCTGAAACCCGGTCAACAGCGATGAGCCGGATCATCGGATGTTCAGAGTGATTTTCCACCTCTGTCCAGGATTTATGACCTTCGATGGCGGGGTGGTTCAAGACCCGGTTTATGCAGTAAAGTGCGGCGACCCGACGACCCGGAATCCCGCGACCTGGAGGCGTCGGACTTTGAACGAAGCGGGTCGCTCCCAACAACCGGTTCGCGAAAGGGAAATTGCAAGCCCCGGTTTAGTGTCCCGATAGTTCAGCTCGCCGGTGGGGTGCCACGCCCCCGTGAGGATGACGTTTTTCCTGCCGCTCCGCTGGGTTTAAAGCGTGTGACTGCATTTGAATCTAACGGAAAGAAAACATGTGTTGAGTGGTGATGGCGTTTGGCTAGCTGCGAGACCGGCGATCTGGAGGAAGCAGGCTTGCATGAAGTTCGCCGTGTACGATTAGAGCGGGCCGAGTCCGACGCAGTCTCGAAATTTTTCTTTTTTTTGGTTGGGGGTCCGTCCCGAACGGCCTGCTGCATGTTCGCGCACGTTGTACAGATTGCAAGTCAAACGGGCCTCGGCCTATTGCGTCCGCTCGGGCGTCATCTGCCACCCGGACACGGACGTGGATAGACTTGGGCTTGCAGGACCTCATATATTTTTCTCGCCGTCCCGCTCACGGACCTCTCAGTCGATGGCCTTTCTCGTGAGGCGAATAGCATGCTGTAGTCCGTGGCGCTATGCTTCCCGTAGCCTATGCCGGTAAATGCAGCGAGCGGCCCTTTGAACAGGGCCCGGATTGGCGAAGGGCTGCCCTTGAGAACTCGCTGTCACACGAATTTCCCGTTCCTATTCCAGAGTCGATTCAATTTCCCTCGGAACCCTTTCCGCCCTGTACCGAGCGCTGGCCTCATGTCAGCCATTTCGATGGTTCACTGCGACCCACCCCATACCATCCCACCAAGCAACGGAATGAGGCCACGGGATCTTCCCTAGCGCAGTCCCAGATCAAAATCATGCAAGGTCACATTCCGTCAGCTCAAGTTTCTCAACCACAGAATGGACATGTCCGGTTCACGTCAATCCCGCCCCCGACGTCGCAGCAGTCGCCGAAAATTTGATCGGCGGTCTGCTCCCCAGATTTCGTGGCATGGATCGGCGTGCCCATTGCGACGCTGGCGCTGGAGGGTGGCCGCGGCGGTGGGCAGGAGGACACGCGCGCAAGATCGTTGCCGATCGTCGCGTTCGTCCGTTACGGCGGGAAGCCTCGTGACGTTCACATTTTGATGCTGGCGCTGCCCGTTCCGTGCCCAGTGATGAGCGAGTGCCCCGTACGTCGTTCCAATCCCGAAACAGGCATGAACTTGCCCCATGGATGCGGCGTTTCGTCAAACGCGGCACCAAGTCTACTCTCACGGGGAGATAACATACACAGTTGTTTGCTCCTCTCACCACCGAAGAGGATTATCTTTCTGCGCTGAGGTTGCGTCCGCTTCACACATCTCCCCAATCTCTAGTTCCTCTCCTTTGTCAAATGCCACATCATTTCATCCCCAATCCAATTTCCCCCTGGTCAACAAGGTCGTCCTCACTCGCCAATGTGACGTCGAGTTCTGCCATCGATCTCGCAGCCTCAAACCCCGGACACAAACAGGGGCCCCCGATGACCGAAATGCATGGCGTCAGCTTCGCCTCGTGAAACCGTGACGCCCACGCGGCCTCCGGACGCCCGATTCCCTGGCCATGCAATTGGGTCAATCAGCCAGCTGCCGAGCTGGACAGGGTTGGTGGTTGATCCCCGGCAGTGAGGACGCCACATTCCGGAGTCATTCCGGGCTGATTTCCAGCAAGCTGGCTTCGCTCGACTTCCATTATACGAGATCGTGTAGATTAGGACACGATGCCGTGGGGATGTAATCAGAGACATCCCTATTCGTGGCTCTCCTTGTTTTACCGAAGCGAAAAAGCAAGGCCAACCTTGGCGCTGTAAGGATATCTCGAGATTGCTTTTGGCAGTCTCTCCATGATTGAAAGTCAGTTCCGCTCTGCAGGACCGCTTGCTCGCGTACAGTGCGTGGGTGCTTCCTCAACCTCGGTCCGCCAAGAGTACGGTTGTCGTGTCCAGAGATTAGTTTCAACGGTGATCATGGGACGTTGCCTGAGCCTGTCCAACATCAGCCGGAATGAACGCAGCATTCCAATTTGCAGCGACGATCCGAGGGCGGGGACGTCCACCGGCCCCACTCCCAGCTGACTCCGGTATTGATCTCTAATATTAGGGCCCGTGTCGTCCCACTAGCCGAGCTCAGCTCTTAACAGGTTCCCGCAGTCATGAGGCCAATTTCTTGAGCTTCCAAAAAAACCCTGTGCATCTTCTTGAGCAAGGATTTCTTAGCAGGCGAACCGAGCCATATGCCGTTTCTCCTCGGAGCTAGCGTCCCGCTCCATGTTTCGTTCCTGTCGAGCTTTGAGTGACGTTGAGTGATGCGCTGAGATCGCGCGTGCCGCAGGATCCTGGGCTCAGATCCCTCGCACGTCCCACCTCCCGTGGTGGGCACGGACGCACAGACGCACCGAGCGTTTCGTTCCCTCCTCTTGTCACGCTCTCCATCTCGGCTCTTGTTGCTTGGGCCCTCACTTCCTTCAAGAGGAGGGGCTAAATGCGGGGGAGTCGTGTCGAGCATTTTGTCTCCGGGATAGTAACAGCGGTTGCTTCGATCCTTGCCTTGGCGTCACGAGCCTGCAGGCCTGTGATCCGTGGAGGAGTTGCGATTAGTAGGTAGTCCGACGAGATAACCACACAGAGCCTCAACTCTCCTCTGAGGCTACAAAAGTTCGGGCCTTTGCAGCCACAACACGAGAGGGGCGCCTCGCCATTACCGTGGCCTCGGGTAACGGTGAGGTCACTCTCATCTCCAGCCATGGAACTGACCGGGGGACCTCGTCTTCACGTCAGGTGAGTCAAAACAGGCAAGATAAACGTCGATACCATAATTGTGGGTACGGGTATGGGCTACTATCCCGAACTCTCCGGAGGCTCATTTTCTCCCACCGGAGGGTAATGCAAATCCCAATGCCAGTAACACTAATGTCGGTCAGCAAAAGCGACTTCATACCAAAGCTGTATTAGGCGAGGCAGAGGCAAGGCATTCGACACGTGGTATGTATACTATTATGGGAGAAGCACCTTCCCCCTTCTTGGAGACGGTATGTAAGTGAAGTAAAAGGGGTATTCTAGCCGCGGACGTTCACACATTGCGAGTCACGGCCGGCCCAACATTCCGAAGAGCCTCACCTATACGCTCTGTTTTCGTTTCCAAACGCAACAACCCGTAGAGAAAGCAAAGCTAAAGAATCCACTAAAATAAAAATAATTCGCAAGAATATTATAATTCTGTCCAGAAACAAAACCAAGAAAAAAATGAAAACCTCTCCGGTGCTGGGGTTCGAACCCAGGTCTCGGCGGATTTCAAAGCTTGAAAACGCCGCATCCTAAACCCCTAGACGACACCGGACTTGTCTCCCTTGTTACGTATCTAAAAGGAATGTCGTGTTTTAAGGGATCTTTCTATTCATGTTTGCTCTGCTCCTTCCGTGTTTGTTGCGGTGGCACTGGCTGGGCAGGTGCAGTGGTCGGTGCCTGCTTGGCTGGGTGACTACTCTCCAGGCAGCTGCCTGGGCAAAGAAGCAAGAGCACCGCCTGCGGGAAGCATCCCTGTGGCAGCCCTGTTGGGTTTGGCTGGTCAGATTCTGCTGGTTCAACTTTATACTGCATAGAAGGCAAGGTGGGATCGAGCCACCTGGCCGATCACAACGGCGATATCCAGGGGCTGATTGAGGGGAAAGGAAGATACAATCACAGAGCGTGGAGAGCTTCCCTGATCCTTCTAGAATTCTTTGTCCCGCCATTTCTAAATACCGCCGAAGTGGTGTGTCCGAGATAATGCCTAATCAGAACCCTTGAGTAACATCGCAGCCATACATTTTTGACATTATGATATGCCGTCTATACCTTTCTTGTTGCCCAACTCTTAAACTTCAACGCTTCGTCTCACATTCTCACAACAATGCCTTCCCTCATGTATCTCTTTAATCCCCATATGCCCCATCATCCCAACGGCCCGTATATGGATAGTCTACATCCTACCCACCAAAGTGACTCGCCCCAGACACGACATATCGCCCTCACCACCATTTTAGCAGGAACAGGTATATCCGACCACCAGATGAGCAAATATTCCTCCAGAGTCACCTCTATTGGCTCTCACATAATAGAGATACACTGAAGGACGGCATACGGTTAACACGGCTCGATGGTGGAAGCTTGATGCGGGAATGATGGAACTGGAGAGGGCCAGGGACTGGGAAGGTATAACGGCCTCCGTCGGAGGGGATGATGCCGGGGTGGCCGTGTGTTAGACATTAGAAGAAGATGGAGGGCCCGGTGGTGAGGATTACGGTGAACTTGACGATAGGCAATTAAGGTCCCGACGTCTGAGAATGTTAGCCTCGGATCGGGGACTTATGCTACAAGACACTCATATGGAGGCACAGAGAAGACAAATAATGCGACCGTGATAACCAACACGAAACATTTCTGAGGCTAATCATCAGCCAAAAGTATGGCTGGTTATTGATCTTCTGAAGCGCCATCTCGGGCCTCGCAGAATAGATAAGGGGCAGTTTAGTACACGATAAACAGCTCCAGTTGGAGGAGGACAAAAGTGAGGTACTAAGAGTATACATCGGCTACGAGCGAAATCTTTTACCATGCGGTGTCCGCGCTCTCGACTTCTGCTTCACCATTTTCTCTGGTCAAAACCGTAGACGAGGCCATGCTTGGGGGGCGGTTGTCAGCCTCTGCATTCAACATTCCTCCTCTTCCGAGGCTGTTTCTGGAGCCATTGTACAGCGGCTATGTTCCACTGTCCCGTTACCACCTGGGAAGTACCCTATACCGGACCGCCCCGGAGAGATGTCGCGCATGATGTTCACCATCTTGGGGTTCCCCACCATCGCATCGACATATCAGAGACGCGACTCTGGAGACGACCTTAAGATTAGCGCATAATCCGCTCTCTGAGCTCCGCGTAGGGAGAGGGGAGACACGGCGCGACGAGGGACAAGATGACCGGAAGGCAGGTGTAAGACCGGATGGTGACGCACAAAGTCAACTGCACAGTCTCGGGTTGGTGAGATGAGGCAGTGTGACTTTGTCTTGATTGAAGCCGAGGGTTTCTGCTACCTGAATTGGGTGGGAGGAGTAAGTAGGTAGAGAGGGGAGCAGGGCGTATTGAAGAGAAAGAGGATATGGGTTCCATTGTCCATGTGCTCTGAAATACCGTGCATGTATAGATGCTGGATAGTGTCAAGATTATGCTCAACGTTATACTCGAAAGAGTGGTCATCCACTCTAAGACTGGCCACTTGGTTGTGAATATCGTCAGAGTGCTGTCTATCTGAAGTATTTTCATAGGGGCAGTATCGTTTTGCTCATTTCCACCGAGTTTTCCGGGAGAGTGGAGGAGATCAAATTCAATTCATAATAGGCTATGAAAATCTACTACTCTGTGAAAACTCCAGAGGATGACTTATAGTTAATGCTGGATGTCTCCAGTCGCTGCCAGCACGGCTGCTACAGCCATGCCCTTCCGCAACCCTCACCACCGAGAACGCAACCGGAGCGGAGTAACTGTGCGCATATCTTGGAAATAAATTGCATCTTGATCCTGACCCTACCACATAATATAAGTTTTGGCGGGTGTCACTGGCCATCACCCTGGGACACCTCCGCTCGCGGCCTGTGGTAACGTAGTAACTGGCGCCCATAAGCACAATAAGTTAAGTTGACGGTTATGGACCTGGGACCCTACAGGCGCAAAAGGTACAGCTATTGTCACAGCAGGACCTTTCCCTGTATCGTCGGGAACACAAGGTTGCCGTCAGGTGATAGGATCACTTTGGACAACCCACAACGTCATTGACTGGATGATTACAGAGCCGGGCATGCAGAATTGTCGTTACTGGAGCCTCAGGTCTAGTGACAGGAGTAGACGGTAGGAACAGACTTAATACTATAGTCATCCGCACCAATAGAGGCGTAAACGAGCTGGCTGTACGATGACAAGACTTTACAATAAGGCATTTCAGAGATTAATGTCCCCTGTGTAAGACCGATACGGCCTTAGATGCCTATAAAACACTCCATAATCATCTCTCGGTGCAGGTCACTCAAGTTCAGACACTGAGCTTCGACTCCAGCTCCCCGGAAGGCGGATCCCCGGCCGCGTCATCGACAATGATGAGAATTTCTTGAACATTGGCAGTGCCGCGGAGATAAGAACTCTATCACACCTAAATTATGAGGATCAGCTTTCTAACGCTCGTCCGGACACAGCCGTGGCCGTTCTTCAATTCGTCACGACTCAAATGATGGAGGGGTGGGTAGTTCGGGCCAAGCACTCCTAAGCCGCGCCTCGTTGCCGGTCCCCGCCGTCCGGGGTAGCGTCAGCGGGCTCCGCCGCGGCTTCTTTGGCACCTAACTGGCTGCAAACTGGGCCGGAGTTTACGATCTGCAATGGATCTCGGAACCCCTCTTGACCGTCCCCACATACCCCATGCTCATCGAATTCCCCAAACACGGGGTTAACCCTGATGCGGGGCCCCGGAAACTCCCCGACCTGGGGATATCCGTCGTATGCGATTACATTCATGTAGCCCAAGGATGATGGGAGCAGGTTGGCACCAAGTGGGCCCCTGCCAAAGTGCCATAAACGAAGGGGCGAATAAATCCTATCGGCAACTCGCGTCGGTTCATTACTCCACGCTTTCCCTCAATGTTTGGTTCCCAGAAACACGGGGTAGCCCTCCATTTTGTGGGGGCCGCCAACGGAGAATCAAGTCCGGGCGCCTTTTAACAATTGAGCTCGCCCCTTCATGTAATTCTCTCCTCCACTAATCGTCGAAGGGAATTGTCCTCCTTGACGACCTTCTCTGGCCCCTACTGTAACGGCGCCCTTCTCCTCCTCAGGGCAAGTCCGCTAATTCAACATGGCCGAAAAGACAGAAGTCGAATATGTTGAGCCACGAAAGGGGGATGATGTCTTTGGCACGGACGGGGTGGAAGAGCTGAGTCTGGCGGAGGACAAGAGGCTCCTTCGCCGGATCGATATGTGGTAAGTGAACCTTTCTAACACGAAGGCATAGTAGCATTTTGTTCACCAAGCCCGCCGTCATAGCCTGCTCCCGGTGATGGCATTCTCGTACATGTTTCAGTTTCTGGACAAGTCTGCCCTAGGCTTCACCGCCATCATGGGCCTCCGAGAAGACCTCAGTCTATCCGGCCACGATTTCTCCTGGGCGAGCGGCATATACTACTTCGGCTACCTCATCGCATCATATCCGGCCTCCATGATAATGGTCCGCTGGCCGGTCGCCAAGACAATCACCGCCTCAATGTAAGGCGCTCCTGCCCTGGGCCAGCACAGGCCTGTGCTAATCGAGGTATGGATTTTTTTTAGCTTAATATGGGGTGCTGTCCTCATGTTGACGGCGCTCACACACAACAGCGAGGGCCTCTTAGCTATACGCTTCTTCCTAGGTGTCGCCGAGGCCCCCATCGGCCCGGGTCTCTCTGTCTGCGTCGCAATGTGGTATAAGCGCTCCGAGCAGCCCCTGAGGCACGCGGCCTGGTTTCTCGGCAATTCCTTTGCTGGAATCGTAGGGGGTCTTATGGCATACGGGATCGGCCACATCGAGAGCATTGCCCCGTGGAAGGTATAGTGGCCCAATTCTCCCTTCACAGGGTTTCGCGGCGCTGGTTGATACTGACTGTCATCTTGCTTCTATGCAGGCCGTGTTCTTAATCTTCGGTAGTGCGACGGTGGCATGGTCGGTCGGAGTCTTCTTCCTGTTGCCTGATGTCCCCATGACGGCTCGGTTCCTCAGCAAGGACGATCGGGTCAAGGCCGTCATACGGGTCAAGGAGAACATGACCGGCATCAAGAATGATAACTTCCAGTGGAGCCAGTGCAAAGAGGCTCTTCTTGATATCAAGGCCTGGCTCCTCCTGCTCATTCAGCTCTGCACAAACATCCCGAACGGCGGTCTTCATAGTGTTTGTATTAGCATTCAAGCTGAACTTGAAATAGGCCAGAGAAGCTAATATAGGATGCGGTACAGTTTAGCTCCATCGTCATCGAAGAAGGTTTGGGGTTCGACACCCTCCCCACATTGCTCCTTACCGCCGCCGGCTACCTCGGCCAGCTCTTCTTCGTCCTCTTCGCCAACGCCGGCAGCTCTTACTTCCGCAACACCCGGACGTATTTCATGGCCTGGAACCTTACCCTCGCTATAGTCGGCTCCGCCATGATCCGTGAGGTCTCGGAGGAGCAGAAGTGGGTTCGCTACGCCGGGTACTGCCTGACGGTTGCTTTTACTGCCAACTTCCCGCTCGTTCTATCTATGGTGTCCGGAAACTTCGGCGGTTTTACCAAGAAGATGACAGTGAACGCGATGGTAAGGCGCCTTTTCTCAGTTTATCACCCCTTTCACGGTTGAGATATGTGTTTACCTAACGCCTTGTAGGTCTTCATCGCATATTGCGCTGGAAACATTGTTGGGCCACAGTTGTTCTTTGCTCACGAGGCTCCGGAGTACCAGTCCGGATTTCTTTCGATGATGGTGTGCTTCGGTATTGGAATAGTATTGTGTTTTGTGCTACGGATCCACTTGATCTTGGAAAACCGAAGGAGAGATAGGAATGGGGCCGGGGAAGCAGAGGACGATATTGCCGGAGATATAAGTGCTGCTTTGGACAGGACAGATAAGGAGATCCCGCAGTTTAGGTACGTATATTAGAGCGAGTCGGTTACCGACCAAGTCTATTGGCATTTTATGATGGTGGACTCGAGATATTAGGTTTGGCACGTGGTTGGCGAGCTTGTTTGTTTTTAGCCTGTTTTTTTACTTCGAAGCTAGTTTAACAATTATGATTGAGGCGCCATGCTCCAAGTTGAGGATTTGGGAATCGCAATCGCACGTGTTTCTATCCTGGAAAATATTGTTCCAGGTGATAAGTACATAATCCCCAAGAACGGTCAATCCCCCACAAACCGCTTCATCTAGTTGAAAGATTTCAAGGATCTAGTAGCAGAGTGTTCCGTGAAACGCCAAAGTAAGTGTCATGTTGGGCAGACGCATCACCTACCTGCCCCGGACATTGAAATTCCGCAGGTCGCCGCACACTCTTTACCAGATATTGGCCTGCTTGACTTGCCGAGAACTCCATCCGGCCCTGATCGAGTGGGTCGGCTAGCCCAGGTTACTACTCCAGGCGGGGGAGAGTTCGGGTAACGCCGGCATCGGCGAGACGAAGCGCAGTGTTAAGGTGTATTAAGTTGCTTGTTTTCTTTTTTCCGTCGGAATGACATCTTCTCGTCTCTCATATGGTAACCAACTAATACAAACCTAGGCCGGCGTCTGAAGTGCATCGGTCCGCTATATACATCCAAGACAGCCATAACTCGACCACCTCTAGTGCCCTTGCTAGAATCTCTTTCTATCCTCGATAATACGCTAAACAATCATTATACGCCTTGGCGCTGAAGCACAATGTCCGAGTCATTCCCAGTAGACTTGGAAAGGGCTAGGTGTCTGGTCGCCGGTCGTATAGACCAGCTCAGCGACGACCTCCACACAAGGGTAAACAAGGTCCTCCACAACAACCCCGAGCTGTGCTACAAGGAATACATCGCCCACAAAACTCTCACCTCCTACCTCGAGAACCTTGGCTTCAGCGTCCAGTGCAGCGCCCATGGCCTGGAAACCAGCTTTGAGGCCACCTTCGGCGAGGGAGGCCGGCAGGTGGTATTCTGCTGCGAGTACGACGCCCTTCCCGGGATCGGCCATGCATGCGGCCATAATCTTATCGCCACCTCCTCTATGGCGGCGTTTATTGGGACCGCCCACGCCATGGCTGAGCTCAAAGTTCCAGGCCGCCTGCGCATACTCGGCACTCCCGCCGAGGAAGGAGGCGGCGGGAAAGCTGTGTTGATCGACAAAGGAGCCTTCACGCCCTTCGAGGACGTTGCCGCCGCCATCATGGCACACCCTATGGCTCAGCATTCCCTAGCCACTGCGGAGGGTACTTGCTCAGGCATCGCTGGCCTCAAACTCCTTGCCTCCCACAAATTCCGCGTGGAATTCTGGGGAAAATCGGCGCATGCGGCCGCCGAGCCATGGAATGGCGTCAATGCGCTTGATGCCGCCGTTGCGGCATATAACAACGCTGCTGTCCTGCGGCAGCAAATACACCCCGATGAGAGGGTCCACGCCGTTATTCGGGACGGTGGCACAGCATCGAATATCATACCGGGTTATACCTGTATGGACTGGGGTGTAAGGGCGCCGACATTCAAGCGGTCCGAGAAGGTATTTGAAAGGGTCAAGAAGTGTATAGAGGCGGGTGCATTGGCGACTGGTTGCACTCACAAGGTGACCATGTAAGTTATCCCGGTTGTACTACCCTGAATTGCATGAGACAGGGCAAAAAGTACTAAGTATGCGTATTGTACAGGTACCCGACATATTACAATCTGCGGGTCAACGAATCACTTTGCAAAGCGTATATAGAAGACATGGCGAAAGACGGCGAGAAGATCCTGTTCTACCCCCCAACGCCGCAGACGGCGTCGACAGACATGGGCAACGTGTCTCACATCGTCCCCAGCTTCCACGGCGTCTTCTGTATCCCTACAAAACCGGAAGTTGCGATCCACAGCGCGCCATTTGCGTCTGCGGCAGGTGAGGACGAGGCGCATGTGGCAGCAATAAAGTGTGCGAAGGGAATGGCCATGCTCGCGCTGCGGGTGCTTGCTAACGGGAGCTTCGCGGATGCGGCACGGAAGGATTTGGAGAAGCCAGATCCACTGGAATGAAGGCCGGCCTGGGATATAGCGGTGTTCTTCTTTTAAAGTTATGATACAAGAGAATGCGAGGAGGTATGACCAATGGCACGCTCGTGTATGATGCACTTATGGGGCCAGTTCTTGACAACATGTCCGCAGTCCTTAATGACAGAAGTGGGAACTGACCGCTACGACGGACCGACTGCCCATCTTCTCATATCCTGCGCAACATCCTTTCCTTTTGGACCAGTCCGACCTTTCCAATTCCACCATTTTCCCCATAAAACCAGTTCACTAGAGGAGAAACATCAATGCTGGCGCAGAACCGTCATACCATCTGTGAATAGGGCGCCTTGTCGCGCGGTCGAAGCTCGAAGGTCAGGCTGTATCTATCCATGGATGTCAGAACATGTACGCCGACAACCTCAGCTGCGAGCGGGAAGGCGGTTCTCTCTATGGCACTTACAACCTCAACCAGAAGGCCGTTTTTAGTGACGGCACCGCCTGGCTCCCCTGGCTCCCTCTCGTCCGCCAAGTCGCTGACAAGTAAGTTGATAAGAAGATCGCCATGGAGGTGAAGGTGCTGAGCCTCATCCACGAGCAGACCTCCATTCCCGCCGCTAAGGCCAAGGCCTGGGACCTGGATACTCAGAACCCGTTGCGCCTAGGGCCCTCCATTGCCATGGATTTCCTCGAGGGCGTACGTTTCGCCGGCCATTTTAGGACTACAGAGGACACGAGGTTCTTCCGGGAGGATGTTGACGCTGACTTTGAGTTTATTTTCCGCCAGACATAACGCATCTCCCTGGAGCTTTTCCAGCTTGGCCGGGCGAGCATCTGCAGTGTGTCTGCGCCTGTGACCGGGTTCACCACGTGGCCGTGTCTCCTGACGTTTGAGGCTCACGACGTCCTGCGAACCGGCAGCGTGCACACCTTAAATGAGTCTGGCCTCCATGATAACTTTCCCAGAGCTGGAGATGAAGTCGTTCGAGGAGAGGAAGATGGTGGAGCGGATGAGTACGATGGGATCAATGAGGGGCCCGCTCTCTGAAGACGGAGTTCGGGAGCGGCAGTATGGTCTCAGAGCGTTACAATTCCGAGATTAACCAGCTAGCAACCCAATTGTTTCCGTATGAGAATGACAAGGCAGAACCACCGGCAAACACGGCATCATCTTGCTCGATCCATACCGAATGGGTGCGTATGATTGGGCCCAGGCGCTGCTTTGAAGTCCGGTAATCTTATACGAGAATCTGGATAGGGCCGAATCGTTCTAGAATCCATAGAGTGAATGTCCTTTCGCCACGCCATTTGTTGAGCCGCAACCACCCCGAGAGCTTAGGAGATCAAGTCCGGACGGCTATTCAAGTCTATCATCTTCAACCACTGAACCAGATTGAATGGCGTATGAGACTATGGCCAAGGACCAGGCATCCAGGGCGCGGCTCCCGCCCATCACACGCTCGTTCATGTGTCATTTGCCTGAACGGGGTCGTATTGTGGGCTTGCCGGAGGAAGTCATGGGGACTTACATTTTTCTGGGAGCGCGCAGCGTAGGGCGGCGCAGCGTGAGCCGACTGAATAGGCACGAGGACGTAAATCATTGAAATTTCGTTTCAGCAGGTTATGTCAACATGGTTGACCTTGGACATGAGGTGAGGTTCGAGGAATGGAATCCGGCAGCGGGCTAGTAGACGGACGGCACGATATACGTTAGTGACCTATGTGAGAAGTGTTAAACAAGCGATTTGGCGAACCCCCCATACATTTTGATTGGAGCAGCTCGAGATTGTAATATGAAGTTGGTAGTGGTCTTAAGGTAATACGATCTAAGGACGGAAGGCAGCCGAAATTTCCGCCAGCTCCCTGTCGTTGAGTGAAGCACAAGCTGAGGCCCCTTAGATGCGCGTCCGGGAGCGCCGATCATGTAAGCCTCACTAAGCACCTCGAAAGGGTGGACGTGAGGTGACTTGGTCAGGCTGTTTCTTCATTTTGAGGTTTGAAATTTCGCTCAATTGACAGTTTTTACTTGATCAAGTAACAACCAAAAGATACACAGGATCGGCGGTGTGGTAGACCTAGGAGAGTGTGGTTTCGTGCTTATAAGCTCGGCGTCCGTCTTTCCGTTTAGGGGAGGAATAGGGAGTTGGGGGCAACCTGGTGGCACTGTCCTACTCTTTCAAGACCTTCAGCAAAGCTTCCCGGCTCTCAAGGGGGAGGCTACGTAAGGGCTGGGTGACGAGGCCTGCTTCTGTTATTAGTAATTCGTAAGCTTCCCTAGACTCAGGAGAAGACTCTATCCCGTCCCGTCTTCTATCAAAAACACAACGAGCGGCTTTTTGTCATAACGTTCGAGCCATACATGTGTGAAGAACAATTCAGCATTTCCTGTATGACATCCTTCGTATAAAACTAAACATTAAAAAGCTAACAGTGTCGCCGTTGATCAACGAACCACCCGAAGACGAGGGTCATAGCAGTTGAATTGATATGCGTGGCTCTTATCTGAAAGGATACTCGCTTGGGCGTGTTGAAGTGTTTAGTGATGATTATATAATCACGCACCCGGGTGCGCATCTATTGGGCCCCGCAGGAGCTATTGTGCTTAGTCATAAACTCTATCCTCTGAGCCTGCTCAACTTGACCAATGCGACTCGCTCAACCATTGCATGCTTCGGTTGACATCGACGACGTCCACAGGAAGAAAGCATTGACTTGCGCAGCGACCTGTCCAGGCAGGCACTTTCCATGATAACCCCCACCAGCCAGCGAGCTGCCGGTGCTCTGACCCGCCGGTAGCGACACTATCCGATCCCTACGATGCAGCAGAAGCTCCCCTCGGTACCGGTCCGGTCGCCCGCGCGGATCTCGCGCCACCGGTTCGCATGCCTCGCGCTCTACCGCGCTCTCCTGCGCTCGGCGCGTGATATCAAAGTTTCGGTCAAGGCCCCTGAGGACGTCAAGAACCCCATGCGATGGCTTATTCGAGGCCAGTTCCGGCGGAACAGGAAGGAGGCCAATCCACGGTTTGTCTACTCGTCACTCAGCGCAGGATACAAGGTACAAACGGCCCCAGCCTTCGACGTCGCCCTCCATAGGCTCTATAGCTTCCTAGGAGGATCCATCGCTGACTGGTGTACCTCTGCACTTTTTAGTTCCTCGATCTGTTTGCCAAGGCCAGAATCAGCGGGTCTCCCGAGCACGCTTCCATTACGGAACACATGCAGTCACGACTGCGCGGGCTCGAGGCCTGGCGTGCACGCCAGCCAGCAAAGGAACCGCGTAAGACAGAGCCCCCACCGCCACCCCTCCTCAGACGCCTCCCCCCCAAGACGAACAACCCAGATGAGCCACCGGTCTTCGTGTCCGACATATTGCCGCGGCCCAAGTCGGCTCTCAAGGGCCCGCGAAAGATCCCGCGCCTCTGCATCACGAGCTTCGACGTGCCGTTCCTACGCTTCAAGAAGCCGCAGTCCGAGAGGCTCTCGCAGCGGCTCCTCTCCCAGTACTATCAGGCGACGGAGAGGATGGAGGCGGTGGTGGAAATCAAGGAGAATTTACTCTCGGAGGCCGAGCTCGAGGACAGGTGGGAGCGCGAGATGCGGAGGCGGGTGAGGGAGGAGCAGCAGGGAACGGGGAGGCGGCTGACGAGAGAGGAGCAGCGGTTCTTGGATGAGGAGGGGAGGGGGTCGCATGTGGGGTGTATGTGGCAGGTCCTCCGGCACCTCCAGGACGAGATGACCAGGAAGAGAACGGAGAACATTGCGCGGGCGGAAGCGCTGCTGGAGATCGTGAAGAGGGAGAAGGCTCTGGCAGCGCAAGAGGCGAGAGAGGCTGGGAATGACGCGACCGGATGACGACAGGCCATGTGCTGGCTGACGGGATCCATCTCCGCGGTGGGCTTTATTAAGGGTAAAGAGCTTGCGATGGATGGTGGTAATGGGCTCGTGCCGATGATACCCGGCTCAGGTTCCCCTTTTTCTGATGAGGTTGTATGCATAAATACGGCGTTGGATACAAGAACCGGGTGTATAGATATAGATGTACGGATATGTATAGAGCATGAAGTGTACACGGAGAGTGGGAGGCCTTGGCCGTCTCTGGCGGGTGAACAAGTCCGGGAAGAAGCTGGTGACAAAGGTGAGACCCGGTCAGGAAGGGGGGCATTCCCTGTCCGACAGGCCGCAGAGACAAGGCGAGCGGTAAAACCCCTCGAGAACGAAGCGGTGCGAGCCATTGCCCGGGCCCCGTATGTCCCGGCAGATTTTGCAAACGTGCTCCAAGATGGCGACACACCGACAATGCACCCAATCCCCACACACCCCTCCGGAATGACGCAAGGGCGGGAATGAGTAATCTGCAAAATAAAGACGCCATCGCCAGCTGATCCCCCCTCTATGCAGGCCAGTTCCAGCCCACCTTTTGTCCTCCCCCATTCCCCCCACGATATGTGGGGTTATTACCGGAGGCGAAGGGGAAGAAGAACAAGGAAGGCCAACCGGGCAAGTAAATGTCGGGAAGACGGGGCCCAGGGTGGGGGATGCACGACAATGTTGCCATCCAGAGTTGGCGCTTCTCAAAAAAAAAAAAGAGGGCTTGTGGAGAAGAAACATGGTTCCTGCGGACGCCTCATAGCTGGCCCCGATGACGACAGAGAGGGAGCGGAAGTCGTCAACCTTGGAGACACGCCCCGTACTGGGTCCTTCCCGGCCGAGCCAGCGACGGCGCTGGACGTGATTCGCTGGAGGGTGGGCGGCGGAGGTGGAGTACAGAGACTAGCAGCGTGGACCTTGGGGGTGCCGCTTTTTCTCACTAGAATGGGAGTCTGGTCAGGGCGGAGTGGAATAAAATGATGGGGATGCCACTTCTCAGGCCGCGGATGGCGGGCATACTGTTATTTTGAAACCCTCTTGCTCTTCTTGGTTATTCCTACTGGTTGTCATCTTTGAGAGAAGAAGCTTGAGAGCTTAATGCTGAGAGCCTCCACTATCCCTTGGAACGACGCTGTACTAGGTACTTCGTACGCGCACACCCTCATCGGCAGGCGGCATGCGAACTCCCTGATCAGCATCACGAACAAAGACCCTTGCCCACGGCGGCCCTTATCTTCCCCCCTCCGGCGGTGTCTATATAGATCCGGCACGGTATCTTCAGTCCCCGAGCCACAATTGCGCGCCTAGCCTATCTGCAGCCTTAATTCTATCCCTTTTTGTTTTTGAAGTCTTTTGCCCTCGGACCCGTCCGCATTTTTTCTTGGCCGACCTTCAGGGTCTCCCCCCAACGTGCACTTACACCAAGCCCACAGGCGCCCCAAGTAGCCTGTACACGGGCCACTCACAGCGCTGCAACTCCCGGACGCCACGCCTGATATTACGGAGCAACACTAACCCCTAGGAATCTGACCCCCGAATATTCGGCTTACCACACCGCTGTCGCTGCTTGCCCGCAAACACGCCGGTACCTCGCCCCTCCCCTCTGGCACGCCCTAGTGCTATGGTACCCCGCCCTGCCCGCCCCTCCACAAAACGCCCAGCCTCGCGAGGTCCGCTGCTCCATACATGACCGACCTCTCTGTCATCCTCAGCGCCGAGCACTACGATGACGGCGTCTTCTTCCAGGCCACCCCGCGGCCCAGAGATAGAGACGCATCTTCGAGGCAGCGAGCGAGCAGAACCGTCATGACGTCACCGACCTCCCCGGTCGCTGCGGACGACGCGCTCCTGCAGCAGCAGAAGAGAGCGCCGCCCGAGACGGTGGAGGAGCAGGAGCATGAGCCTGGGGGAGGGAAAAAGAGGGCGAGAGGGAGGCCGCGCGTGGAGCCCAAAGATGATACTGCTGCTGATGTAAGTAGCTATTTCATTCCAAATTTCATTCCAAGTACTCCTCTTGACCCATGTGGAGCTGTTGCACCATCTCACCGTCTCATCAAACCCAAGGTCTGAGCTAACAGAAAGCCCACCCAGCGTCGACGGACCCAGATCCGCCTTGCCCAACGCGCGTACCGCAACCGCAAGGAGACCGCCATCCAGACCCTCGAGAAGAAAGTCACCTCGCTGCAGGACTCCAACGAGGAAATGTCCCGCGCCTTCATGGCCCTCTACGACACCGCCGTCGCCCAGGGCCTCCTAGTCTCAGCTCCGGACTTCGGCCGGCAGCTGCAGGCCACGACGGAGAAGTTCGTGGCCCTGGCGCGGCGGGGCAGCGAGGACGAGCAGGGGAACGCGGAGTCCGTCGACGGTGGCGGCAGTATCGGCAGCAATGAGAGGACGCTCTCGGACTCGCCCGAGTCGACGTGGCACGCGCAACCGGCGTCATCATCCGACACGGCCGCGAAGCGCAGGGCTTCGTCTACTAGCCCGGACCACGGCGGCTGGGAGCAGAACGATCCGAGGGCGTCGTTCTCGCGCGGCGAGCACGTGGTGCCCCTCTCCGCGCCGTTTGACTACCGAATCGCCAACGGCCCCGCCGACGCGATCGCCCTGAGGCCGAGCGTCGACGCCGGCCCGCCATTCGGTACGTCCGTCGGCGCCTCGGGAAGTAACCCGGCCACTCTCTCAGCCACAGCCCCTCACCCTCCCTCTTCCCCTTCCCTCCCCCTGGTGTCCCCTTCCTATTCCTACCTCGAGCGCACCTTTGGCCGGCGACTCCAGCGCTCAGCGCTGGAGCAGGGTCTCGCGCTGTTATACCATCCCAGCCCCCCGCCGGAGGTGCTGGCCGGTGTATTCGGCTTCTGTCTGTTGTTTGAGAGCAGGGTGAGTATCGTGAAGAGGATTACTGACACGCTCAGCCGGACGAGACAGACACTTCACAACTGGCAGCAGCCGTTCTTCCACCTTGGCGGCGCAGGCTCGTTCTTCGGTCTCGTGAGCCACGCGGGCGATTCTAGCGACGACGCTACGACTACTACTACTGCTACTACTGCCGGTACCCCCAGCGACGGCGAGCCGCTGCTTGGGAATCAGGGGACGGAGGGCCCGCATAAGCCGGCGCACGGTGTGGATTTTGCGATGGGCCCATTTAGAAAGGGTGTTGAGAATGTCAGGAGTGAGAGGGTTGATATGAGGATGAGAATGCTTGCGCCAGGGTTTGAGGGGGATTTCTTCGATCCAGATGAGGTGGAGTTTTGGCTGAGGAGGAAGGGTGTTTATATCCCGCCAGCATCGGACTTTGTCACGGCGGAGATCGACCCCGACGAATTTGTCGTCGGCGGCCCCGGAGGCAATGTTCCTGATATGAGCTCGGGCGCGCCTTGTGCTCCTGGCATCGTGGATGGGCATCCATCGATGGCAGACCCTATCTCGTCGTACGTCGACGCCCAGGCGGACCCGTTCGCTGCGTTTGGGGCCGGTGACCTTCCGTCCCTCGATGCAATTGACATCAACTTCTCGTCTTATGTGGACTTTTCCGAGGCGCAATCGAGGCGGCGGAAGGTCACGATCAACGTGGCGGTCCTTGTAGAAGGTGAGCCTCCCCCCACTTCCCCCCCTTTCTTGTCTTCGACTTGGATGGTGGGCTAGCTACTAACACCGTTTCGTTCCAGAAATGACAAAGAGAGCCGTCTGTCTTGGGAGGAGTCCCGGCATTCGGCCGAAGGATATCGTCGCTTCGTTTTGGGCGGCCTGCGAGGGGGAGTGAATGGCGCGGACGGAGTCGGGGTTCAATTAATACTGGTGCAAGGTGCTTACTGTAAATACCATGATCGCCTCGAGTTCTTAAGGCACCACTTTTCTGGTTGGAAGTGGGCTTGGTCTTTTCATCTTCATTTGAGCATTTTGGCGTGTTTTTGTCGTTTTTAGGTTTCCGATACACGAGGTAGATGAAGGCAGGCATCCAAGACTCCTAGCTGAAAATGTTGACGACGCTATCAGAGGGGTACGGAAGTATATACAGAGAAAAATGGGCGACCATTGGCGGCCTCCCTTACAACTAACACTCCCAGTCTCATCAGTCATTTAGTGCTTCTTCACCTTGCGCTTCTCATCAGATTCCCCCTCAAACGTCGAGCCGATCTCACCCCACTTGATGTTCGAGAAGACCACATCCGGATCCGCCTCGACCTCGAGGATATTCTCCGGTGCCCCCTCGCCCGCCTCACACGGGCCCGCCTCCCCACTATCCAACCACTCCATGTTCCCGCCCTCGTCCCACCAGACGCTCATACAAAGCACCATCCCCCTCGCCATGGCCTCCCCCATCCCTTTCAGCGCCCCCAGATCCGCAAACTTGGCCGCCCCCTGCGCAGCACATAGCTCGTCATTCATAAAGTCGATCTCCGGGAGGCCCTCCTTCTCAACCTTGGCGTTCTGGATGACCTTCCCGTCCTGGACGTACAGGCGGTGGATCTCGACGAGATTGCCTTCCTCGTCGGTGGGGAACTGCGTGACGACGGTGAAGGGACGGGAGGTGTCGACGGTGAAGGGACGGGAGGTGTCGACGGTGAGCTCGGGCCCGTAGTAGTTGAAGGCCTCGACACGGTAGGGGTTGTAGGAGCAGCCGTCCTTGTCGCAGACGCCGTCCTTCTCGCACTCTTCGCCGGAGCAGGTGTAGAGACCGGTCTGGTTGCAGGGGTGCGGGGCGAGGTGGGTGGAGCGGGCGTTAGCCTCCCAGATATCGAGCTCGTTGCAGCAGATTCCGGCACCGTCGAGGTTGCCCTGCGCGTGTTAGTTGGTCGTTTCGCTCTCTCACCTCGAGTGGAATAATGCTCAGGGGGAACTCACGACGCCGTTGACGAAGGGCGTGGTGTAACACTGCGCATCGCAGTAGCCCGTCCCGTATGCCGCGCCGCCGGTATTCAGCTCGCTCAGGCCGCCATCCTCCTCCATCTCAGAGAGATACAGCGCGCCGTTCATCCCGCACGGCAGCTTCGACACATCCACGTCAAAGGCCATCTCCATCCCCGTCAGCTGCAGCATCTCATACTTGTCCTCTTCCGCATTAAGCAGATAAACCCTCGGGCTCGCCACCGATCCGTCGTCCCTCAGGTGCCGCAGCCGCAGCTCCCCGCCGTCGGTGTAGATGCCGTAGCTGTCGTAGTCCTCGATGCCCTGCATGACGCAGTTCTCCTGGCAGGTCTCGAGGTCCGGACATACGGTCGCGTTGGGCGGGTTGCCCCAGTCACCGCATCCAAGCGACTCGTCGTCCTTCTGGCGGACCGGGTGAGAGAGCGAGTCAATGACGATGGCGGTGTCCTGAGTGGTGCAGCCGTCGGCGACGGTGCACTTCCAGGTGGTGAGCTTAGGATGGACCTCGGGGGCGTCGCCGACGGACTGGGCGGCGGCGAGGCCGAGGAGCGAAGAGGCGAGGAGGAGAGACATTGTTGCAAAGGGTGCTATAGGAGGTGCGGATGGGGAGAAGGGGTTCACAATGAGGGCGCGGGTTTACATGTTCACTTTATAGAGCTACCCGGTTAGGACTGGAGACGTCGGGAAATGGCTCGGCATGTTACCGCGGCACTACCGCCCCGTCAAGAGCGGTGCTCAACCGAAGTTCCATGGCCGCCTTTCCCATCTCGGCGTCTTTCTCCCTCCGCAGTGCCGTTCCGGGAGGAGGCCCACGGCCTGTGATTGAAGGAAATATGGCACAGTAGCCGGGATTAATCCACCGCAATTGACTAGAACTCGGACCCATGGTTACTCGCACCGGCTGGGCGGACCTGCAGCCCGCGAGGCATGTTGATTAATCTCACCCGGCGGGAGGACGATTGTGGAGATGGCCGACGAATCGAGGGGGGCGAGGGTTGAGATGACCCACCTGGTGAAGAGATTAGGGCCGGGAATGGGCGGGTTAATGAGGAGGTGGGTCTGGGGTTGATGACAGAAGGGGTAAGAGATTGACGGGATGGTAGATGAAGGGGAGACGCATTGGGTGGGGAATGACTTTGTCAGGGACACAGGGTGGAAATGTGAAGTGCCGGTGGATTGGGGTCATTCAGGTACCATGCAGCCTCAAGGAACAGGCACCAGTACGAATTGGCACTCGAAGACGGGCGACGTCATCCATCCTCGCTCAAAGCCAGAGGAACCGCGACCCTTGAGCGATGTGAAATCTGGGGTGTCGAATCACGTGGCTTCCATACCAGAGATGGCATTCTTTCTGCCACGGATGAAGAGACGTCCTCTGGCTCTCGCTGACCGCCTTTCATCACTTCGTTGCTCTGGACTCGAAATTGTTCAGCGCCCTCAGCGCCTATTCCTGCCTTGCTGGGTAAAGCCTTGCTAGACTCTGGAATGCCGTCAGCCTCCAAGTTCTTCTCTCCCTCAGAATTCGATGATACTCGCACAGACGGGTCTATCACACTCGGTTGCCCAAGGAATCCGTAAAGAGCCGGATGAGATCTGACCTCGAATATCCTCCTGATATCATCCGGCAGTCGTGGGCTTTCTCAGCTGTCGCTATCTCAGAGTTCTTCAAGGGTTGAACCACATGGCCACATTCCTCTTCCTGGCCTCCTCTCGTTCAAGAAAGTATTCATCCTATCGCCAGCCTAGTACGGGATCATGCCAGTTGTATGATTTATACATCTAAAACTAATCTAACGGTATGCAGCCGGCGTTGCGCGGCAGGTGTGGTTACGCCCAGTTATCACCAGCATTTGCAGATTGGGACCACGTAACCACGCTCGGCACCCTCCTGTAGGTTCCCTAGAGTCTGGCCTGACTTCTTCCACAAGGAAAGACCATCCAACAAAACGGAAAGGACGGCGCTTAGGGCAGGCCCCGGGAGCAGCTGGCCGATGCCTTGGATCTGGCATTCCGGATCTCGGCCGCTTTCCAGAATCAGCCAGCCAAAGCCGCTCGCTCAACCCCGAAGCATCCAGATCGCAACCATGTTCCATACGATGACGGTCAAGCTGCGGGATCACGCTGAGTTGGACCAGCAGCAGGGCCCACTCTCTCGCCACAAGACAGCACTCGGCCATCTTAGGGAAGTACGCCGTCAAACACTAAAGCGACACTTGATAAAGAAGGCCATGAAATCCATGGAGAAAGACACACAGGAGAAGGTTGCCTCGGTAGATAGCAGCATCAGTGCCTTGCTGCTATTGAGATGCTCCTGCTCCGCCGAGGTCAGGTCGGGAATAGATCGAAACCTTCAGCCAGTGGACATAACGCCGGGAGTAGAATCAGACTGGCAGCTCGGTCTCGTGCGGGCATATTAGCCAGCATAGAGCCGGCCGTGGCGTCCTTGTAGTCCGCTGCAAAGCTGGATATTCAGATAAAAGCCGAGGAATAGTACCAGCGCACGGATGTCCGTGCTCTATTTCTTGCCATAGAGTTTTGGAACGAACAGGTGAGTGAGGGCCGTCGTGACCAGGCCGGCTGTGCCCACGAGGAGTGCAACAGTGAGGTGATAGATATATGGACGGGTTGCACGTCAACACCAGGCGGAAGGAGACGACGAAGGCAAGGAGCAGATGCAACTGGGCATCGGCGATTGAGAGGACGACGCGGCCCACCGTTCTATGAAGCTTATTGCCAGCCCAGCGCGCCCTGTCCCTCGTCTTGTGATTGCTAGGCTTTCCAGGGCTAGATGTTAGTGGGCGCACGATTGCTACCGACGCCGCGGCGGATTTTTCTAGAGTAAAATGGAAATGGATGTCGTGTCTGTGTGGGCGACAGCGAGAAAGTCTCGAGCCTCAAGACAGAAGACGTAGAGGTTGCTGACGCACTCTGCCGGGGTAGCCACAAGGATAGGCCTGAAAGACCGGTTAAGACGACCCCGAGGAACACAGGACAGATGTGGCACGGCCAGCGCAATGAGAACTTGGATCTGCGGCGGGAAAAAGACAAAAATATCCTCCTCCCAATAAAAGGGATAGATCATGCTGGGGCTCAGTGGGTTGAAGAGCACTTATATCACTTCCAGCAATATCGGGGTTCGCCTTGAAGCCACCTCACCTCATATCACCGAAGCTCTCGACATCTCCCTCAAGAGAGAAGGTGATCTTGCTATGCGCCGGCGTAATGCCTACTCCAAACGCCGGCAATCTCCGAGGATAGACGTCTTAAACTTTGTCATGTTTAGTGAGCAACAGGATGGCCCTCGAACAGCCACAGTAGCGCGTATCCCGTTCATCGACCCAATTTCAAGTATAACGAGGCGAAGAAGAGATACCTGACGGAGTTAAGGGGTGGGGGACGGAGGCCGTACACACTGACAAGGCTTCGGCGGCCCGAAGCCTGACGCCGTCCCGCGGGGGAGTGATCTCGTAACCCACGTTGACCTGGCGTAGATCCTTCCTAGAACGGACGCAAAGAACGCCTCCTTTTTTTCAGCTCTCCTTGGCCAAGGCTCAGTTCAGTTTTTAGGCGGGATAGGACCAGCATGATCCCGAGACCCATTTCGATTCATTCGTAATTACCAATCGACAACTCCTCCCCTCCGGAGGCAGAGCGACAATGCCGAAGGAGACAATGTGGCCGGGAAGGGATGAAGGAATGAGGAATGGCCAGGGTGACATCACATCCAATTTCTGGGTGACAGCCGAACCGGTCCATTTGATGTGATGGAGCGATGCAAGGGACCGGCAAGGGAGTGCCGTCAATTCCGCAGTCAGTCTGTCCCGTTGCGAGCTCTCCGGTTCCTTTCCAGCAGAGACCCGGCCAGGCCTGATGGAGGGAGGCCCGCATTCACACATCCACAATAGGGCTGAACAATAAAGGTCCGTCAAAGAAGCTCGGGCGGGAACAAGACCAACGCAGGGGCCGCCTTCTCCAGTGTCAGAAAAGCCCCGCCCTGGCGCTCCTCGATCCTGCTTTCCAAATCGCGCTATCCCCCAGTCTCGGACACGGCAATTAGCCGCAACGCGGCAGGGGCTTCGCTCGCACACACCGAGGAGGGCACAGGAGCAAGCACTGGCGAAGGAACGACAGCAGCCAAGGGTATACTACGACGGACCGCGATGCCAAGCGCATTAGCGAGATGTCACGTATCATCATAAAACGCGGCAATATTGGTCAATGCGGTCGGTTTCAAGGGCGATGTTGGTAGCGGGATTGCATGCCCCCGTCACCCAGCCTCATTCATCATGGGCACCCATGGGCCCCGGACCCGAGTGCGAAGGGACGACGCTCTGTTTCTCGGCGTTGTCAGCGTAGCGGATTAATGCCAAATGATATGTGCCTTCCTGAAAGACACAAGTGGGCCTCATAATGGGGCGAAGGCCGAAGGATCGAGGCGGACACCCAATCGGGACTGTAAGCGTGGCGCATGGGGACTAAGACCTGGGCCATCTCTCCAGCCATTTGACGCAACGGCTGGAACTGGAAACCGAAGGGAGAAATCATGGTGGGGAAGTCGTCGACGTCCTTCCTCCTCACGTCATCCCAATCTGCCGAGCATCAAGCCCAGAGCCGACAGAGGTTTGACCGAGTGACCTGAGCCGTGACGTTGAGACATCAATCTTGGCGAAAACACAATCCCCCCCCAAAAAAATAAAAGAAATAGAAGCGGCGATCGTGGTCGCACGAAGTTAGGATTAAAGCCAACGCACTAAAAATGCCCGTCTCCACAAGGCCAAAGGTGGCGGCGATCCCGTTCCCACGGCCAACACCAAAAGTTCGGAAACATTGATGGAAAGGGAAGTCCATTCCGCAAATCCCACGATTCCCTCAGTGCGCAGACTCAAACACTGTGCGCCACCTTCACCACTCGAGCAAAACATCGTAGGGACTGTACCTAAATATAGGCTTCCCCGTCAGCACTAACACTCTGAAATGGGGAGAGTGGACCCAGCCCTGCCAGCCCTTGCTCCACAGCGGCACAGTCCCCACACTGTAAACTCCTTCTCGTCCTGACGACTCTGATAGGAGCACAAGGACGGGAGGGCAGAATTCCTGACGGGTGCACCGCCACAAGGCCCATGCCTGCAGCTTGTCTCCTCATGGCCGGTTGCGGTTGGGGAGGAGGGGGG